>QTSX02007399.1:0-78013 GCA_014839935.2 Entomophthora muscae | reverse complement strand
CCAGGGTGCGGCTAAGCACAAATAAAAGGCCTCTGAGCTTAAGAAGCAGCTTGAGCTTATTGCCACTGCCCTCCTGGAAGGGGCCAAAATGAAACAGGGAAATAATGATGAGTAATAAACTTGCTTGCTTGCTCAGTTATATGATTTTTACTTTTAACTTTTAACTTTTTAACTTTAATTTTTTACTTATTAGCTTTGATCATTTAGTTTTTGGTTTTAATTTTTAAGTTTTTTAATGTAATTAGATAGCAGTGATTGTTCTATGTATGCATGGTAGTTTTGAGATGAATATTTATAGTTGAAAGTAAGTGAAATATCTTAATTTTTGTTAATTTCCAAATAAAACATATGATATTCACAGTTATACTTATATGAACCATATCAAATAAGTTTAATATTTCTTCATATTTTGCGTAACTTTATTTTTTGTGTTTGTGTTTATTTTTATTTCATTGGAATTTTAATTTTTATGGTAATAAAAAATATTTTTATAATAAAGAGTGTAAATTACATAGTAAAATGAGAAATAATTACTTATTTCTCCTAAGTCTCATTAAGTAAGATACACTTTTTATTGCAATTTTTGGCTCTCTGGGGTTATTTTAGTATACCATAGCTGTAAGGCTTAGTTTTTTATATCGAAAGTTTTCAGTACATCAAGATCTGTTAATTAAAAAAGTGTTGATTTCCAGTTGTCAATCAGGGCAAAAGCTGAATTCTCACTTTACTATAGTGTCAACTACCAGGGAGTCAAGTTTAAGGGAGTCAATTGCCAGGGAGTCAAACTTACCACAGTTGCCTTATTGACTGGACAGTGAACCATTTGGTGAGCTGTTCAGTGATTTACTTGGGGCGTTAATTCCCCGAGAGGGAGTAATCAAAGATGTTGCAACATTACTGATCCAAATTCAAAACCTTAATGATAACCTTTAAGCCAATCAGGAGCCAAGTGATAAAGTGGTTGTTGTTACATAAAGGGCCATTCAATAATTTTTTGATGTATGTGCACTAATTAATATGATTGGCTGGATCTTTTTCCATTGAGCACTATTGCTTCTGTGGCAAGTTGTTGGTGGACTAGTGCTAACCCAGCAGCTGATTGGGAACTAGTCCACCAAAAACTTGCCACCAAGGCAATGACACACAATGGCAAAACACCCAGCCAATCAAATTAATTAGCGCACATGCATCAAAGAATTATTAGTGACCCTTTATTTCACAAAAATCACTTTATCACTTGGCTCCTGATTGGCTTAAAGTTTATCATTAAGGTTTTGAAGTTGGATCAGTAACAGCTTTATCTAAACTCAATTAACATGTAATTTTCTAATTCAAATTTAGCTGATCACCAAATTGTTGTTAATATTTTCTCAATGGGATTTGTAAAGTGCCAAAAATAATATGGCAATTAAGGAAACAATGCCAACACAAAGCAAACAACACATATCGAGATGAACGTAAAACATATACACAATGAGTAAAAAATGGGATAATGTAGTAAATGGGAAAACAAACAGAAATAAACAAAGACACAATAGTATCAGAATAATACAGATTTTATTGGGGTAAAAGCTATAAAAATATGTGGGAAGGTTAGTAAAGAATCAATGAGAGAATTGGAGAAACTGCTCAAAGACTTTGACTCTGCAATATCAGAGATTAAAGAAATTGACCACAAGGTCAAGGAAAAAGTTAAGGCCACCGTCCTCACTGGGTACAAAAAAGACAAGGTGTCTGTAAAGGCATTAATGACCAAAATGCCAAACACCTCTGAGAATACCATTGAACGTCTTCTTAACATTGTCAAGGGTCTGGATGTACAAGCATTCTGGCTACTGCCAACCTACTTAACATCCAGCCATCACCCAATTTAGTCCCCTTCCAATATACCGTTTGACATACCAAGAATGGTAACCAAACAATATCACCTGACCGTCGAAGTATCCTGTGGCTTGAACCCATCTAGTACATGACCAACCTCTAGGTTTGATCCAACTAAATCCCCGTCACAGTCAAGTCTATATAAGTCTAAAGTATTATCCAATAAAATATACTTCTCTTCTTTCTTAAACCATATTTGAAGCTTCCCCAAAAGGCGCTCCTTATCAACATCCAGAAGAAATTTTTGGAGGGCCTCCAGCTTAAGTCCTTTGCCCTCTCCTCACTGTCTGTCTGGGTCACACCCTAAGATGTATGCCCACCTCAAACCTGCAAAGTGCACAAGAAAAGAGGATACAGAATTGCCCACTCAACTGCTTTCACCAAGAATGGAAAAACTGGCAGAGGCTGCAGGCAAGGGAGTCACAGAAGAAGTTAACCTAATAAAAAGTTAATAAAATTTCAAAATACTTACCTTATTTTAGAAAACATAAACAGCAAAATCTGCCAAGTCCTTGTCCCCTTTGTCCCTGCCATCTTTTATGCCAATTATGCCAATCACGTGGCCAAGCAGCTGTTTCTGTCCCCCCCCTGTCTTGCAGGAGCTCAAAGACATTTTTCATGAGAGCTTCCTGATGTCCCAGGAGGCTTTAGCTGGGCTGAAGCATGACAAAGGGGCATCTGAGTGAGCAGTTACTGCCTACAAGGATGCCCAATTGGACCGCCTTGATCTGGTAGTCCTCAGTATAGTTTATTGTATAGCCTCCATTGAGCTTGTTTGGGACGTCCTGGTGATGCTTCCATTCAAGAAAATACTGGATATGGGCTGGGCGCATGTGGCTGCTTGCTTCTGCTTCCCAGTGGAGCACACCCTCTCTTACTTGTTTGAGAAATTCAGGTGTGTTTTCCAGACATCAATGTTGAAAGGACTGTTTCTATTGTAGGGAGATACCCCAAGCTTTTTCCAGGAAAAGTGCATCCCCCTTACTAGATGATAGTAAAAGGAAATTGAGGCCTTAACCCCAAAAGTAGATTTAACCATTGACTTTATATTGGCCAGTTCAAGATGGCAGTTCCAGGTTATTCACTGGCAGATTGCCCATTTGTGCTCCTTGGCAAGCATGGTGGACACACACAGGGATTTCTTTGCGGCAAGGGCATGGCCATTATTGATGAATTTGTTGAAGGTCTTCAAGGCGTACTTGGGATCCACCCCAACAAGAGCTGTGGCCGCCTTGTAATCACCAGATTCCCGCATTAGCTTGAGCAGGATGATGTGTTTGATATAAGGAATGCGCTTCTGAGTGGGCTTTGCGGGAGTTGGTGAATCTAGCCCCTGATTGGAAACTGGCTTACAAGGCATAGGCACCTTGTTGTAGAAGGCTGCAACCTTCTTTAGAACCAGCTGTCCCTCTGTAGTTCTATAGAACTTGGGCTTGTTGTTGCCTTCCTGATTGCCATAACTGATGTAAGGCTCATAGTTAGTGTCAAGTACAGGCTTAACTTTCTCCAGCATGGCTGATGGGACTGACTCTGCCAGTACACAGCGTCAAACACATAAAAAGTAAGTTCTAGCTTCTTGTTTCTAACCGTTTTTGTTGTGGTCACCTTGGTGGGCTTCTGGGTCAGCTTGGGGACCCAGGGGTTAATGCTCTGCACCCTAGCAGCGTGTGCTCCTTGAACCAGCTGTGCCAGTGAAGTGTCACTATTGAACTATCCTCTCCTGTCTTCTTCCTGAGCAGGCACTTGGATTGCACTAACTCTGTTCTTTGACCCGCAGGGGCAACTGCAACTGTGGTGCACAACAGGTCCATTGGGGTCATTATTTCTCTTGTTATGCCTAGGTGCCAGATTGCTTATTTTATAACTTAATCACATTATTCATATTCTAATTATTCAGAAAGCTTAAAATACAACCAATCCCAAAACTTTAATTGATCTTGGGCTTAGATGATTTTTTTAAAAAATAAGTCATCAATTTTAGAATCAAAAAGTGCAACTTATAGTATTAAAAATATCTTAAGTGCTACTACAAACTACAAATCAAAAATATTTATGATGAGTTGCATGGGAGAGTAATAGCAGCCCCAAAGATATAAGTGCTATTACCCTATCTTTGGCTCATCATAAATATTCTTAGTTTGTTTCAAAAAAGGTTGTTGTTTTTAAAAGACTGATAACTCTATTTAAAATACACCCTCTAGTAAGTTGCCCTACTTCATGAACTTGCCCCAATACATCACTAGCATCTTCTAATATTTTTGTTTCTCTGGTATCATCACATGATTTCAAATGATAAGTTATCTCAGAATATTCTGATAAACTTTCAAATGTTAGAGGTGAAGTATATAACTTCCCATCTTTCATCAAATATGAAAGATTAATGTGCAGATTTTTAACTTCAAGCTCTCTTTTTATAGACCTAACTTTTCTTTCATAAATATAAAATAATGACTTTTGAGAAACATTTGAGCCTGATAGCGCTGATTTATATAATTCTTTTCTTTTTTCTTCCTGCTCAAAAATATTTTTAAGATCCTTAATATTTTTAATATAAAGCTCATTTTCTTTTTCCTTTAACATTTTTGATATTACACCAAAGTGACCATCAACAATGCTTTTTCCATGACATTCAACAAAACAATTATATTTTATAGAACCCTTAATATATTTAGGTACCTCTTTAAATAAGTAATATAAAAGTTCATATGATCTAAAACAATTTCCATTATCAGTCCACACTTTTATATTTTATATTTTTTTAAATATATCTAATTTAAGAAGACTAATTAGACATTCACCTGAAAATAAAGAATCAAGTGATAATATTTGAGACAAAAAATCATGATATTAATATTTGGTTTTATTATTTTCTTTAAAAACTAATGCAAACCCTAATAATGAGATAGGTTTTTTTGAATAAAAACAATTATTGGTCTCAATTGGACCACTTCCAACCTTTAAGTTTTCCTTATAATCTATAACTACAACACAAGACTCATCATTTAATTCATAAATATCTTTTTTATATTCCCTATTTTGATGAACATAAAAGTCTTGGTGCTGATTAATAGTCTTTAAGCCATTGCCTATAGATTCTGGTAATGGTAATTTTTTACTTTCACATTATTCCTTCTTTTTTTCTAGTGAATTTTTTAAATTGCAAATATTGCACATATTGGTTTTTTTTACTTTTTATTATATTTTTAGGAATTAATTTATAGTAAGTAGAAATTGAAGCTGCAATTTCATTTTTTATTTTCATATATTTCTTTTTTGTTTTAAGTAGAGAGTATTCAATTCCAGTTGAGTAATTACTCATCTCTTTTTCTATATCTTTATAAATTTTTTCAGGCACTTTTTTGTAAACTGGCTTGTTTCAAAAGAATTTTCCAGCAATTTTTTAATTTTTTTTAGTTATTTCTTTTTTTAATGAATAGTTATTGTTTTTTTGGATTTTTTTATTTAAGCTTACATTTTTATTTTATATATTTTTCTTGAGTAATCAAACTCACTTTTGGTTATATTAAACCCCATATCATTAAGCTCTTTTAAAAAGTAACTGGAAGTAACCAGAGATTGCAAGGCTGGAAGATGCTTTTGGGGAGAAGATTTCATGAGATCCTTTAAGTTTTCAATGAACTCATTGCTTTTTTGATTTTGAATAGTTGGCAGGAACTGAGATCTCCAAAATTCAGTTTGAGTAAGGAAGTGCTTGATTAAATTATCAAGATCATCACCAGCAATAAAGAGGAATGCCTTTTTTAATATTGCAATTCTTTCTCTTTTTGTTGAAGCTCCCAAGGAAAAAAAGGGTAGCATGGCAGAAGTAAATTTAACTGAGGACATGGCAGTATTTTGAATCTGTGATTAGGTCAGATCTCTGAAATGTGCCTTAATGATGGAGTAGTTCTGATCAGAATGTGGCCTTTGAATGGGGTCTTTTGGATTAGAAGCTTTGTGGTGCTTTAGCTCTTATATACCAAGCTAAATGACACCATTCTGAAAGAAATAGTGTGATAGCTTTTACTATAGTTTGAACTTGAATTTATGTTTGCAGAATTAATTAAATACCCAGTTTTCATGCACAAGTGATATATGTGAAGCAGCTAAGCATCATTATTACATCATATCCTCTTTGTAATCAATGCAAATCAATTAAAATGATGTATTCAGTTAACTGTAACTCTTCCGCATATTTTTAAACTAATAAAATATTAAAAAATTCTATTTAAAAAATGCTTAATTTAAGGTTTGAAACTCACTTGAACCTTAAAATTAATCTAAACAGTGATAAAAACATCCTAACTTCAAACTGCCATAAAATCCTGAATAATTGAGCTTTTTAAATAAAATAAAATTTGAAAATAAAGCTCTCAATATTATCTTTAATGTTGTTAAATAAAAAATATACTTTGTATATTAAAAAAGAGTTTTTATTAGCTTTGAAGTGATCTACTTTATATCATTAGATATAATCATATAATAAAATCTGGATTATAATCTTTTAAATTACTTTTGCTTTAATATTGAGTATAGTATACATATTACATTTTTTACACAAATAGAAAGATATGATCCTTAGATTCATTTTGATAGTTTACAATGTGAAAAAATATTAATTTTTCATTGAGTTATTAATGTTTTAAATATAAAATGTGTAACTAGTTACTTTTTCAAAATTGAACTGTTATGCTGCGACTTGAGCAGCATGTGCATTAGAAAATGGCCCAATCCCTAAAATAATGACCCATTGGTACTCTGTTGTTGTGTTCCTTTCATTTTGAGAACTTAATAAAATATTAAATAAATTTCAATTAAGTTACTCCCTAATTTTAATTTTTTCTTTTATCTGAATATGGATATTTGATTAATATTTTCCCCATATCCCAATTATAGATTTTTTATTTCTTAATTAGTTGCTTTTGGTTTTACCACACCCATTTTAGAATACCTGAAATAACTTTCATCCTTTTCCCCAGATTTAATGCCAAATTAAGCACCCAACACAATATTTTTAAAATTTATGTCTCAGATTGTGTGTCTTATTTTAGATATCTTGGTATCATTCTTGAGTACAATTCATTGCACACAACATTTGAGTGATTTTGGTTACATAGTGAGGTGCTATTGTGTTTCATTTTTGGGTTGAGTTTTGACTCACTGCGCTTGGGTGTATTTTGTCACCGATTCACATAGTAAACATATGGGTCTTTATTTTAGGGATTAGGCCATTTTCTTTACACATGCTGCCCAAGTCGCAGCATAACACAGTTCAATTTTGAAAAAATCAAATTACAAATGTTTATATTTAAAACAGTAATAACTCAACAAAAAGTTAATATTTTTTCACACTGTAAACTATCAAAATGAAGCTAAGAATCTTATCTTTCCATTGGTGTTAAAATATTAATATATGTATAATATTGAATATTAAAGAAAAAGCAATTTAAAAGAGCATATGTCAGATTTTATTATATTATTTTGATAATGAAATAAAATAGATTGCTTAAAGCTAAAAAAAGTTAATTTTTCATTAATTAGCATATGCCTTTTATTTAATTAAATTAAAGATAAGATCAAGAGCATTATTTCTGCATTTTATTTTATCTAAAAAGCTTGATTATTTAGGATTTTATGGTAGTTTGAAGTTAGGACGTTAATTTATTTGCTGTTTAGATGAATTTTGAGGTTCAAGTGAACTGCGAACCTCAAATTAAGCATTTTTTAAATACAATTCTTTAATATTTTATCATTTTAAAAATATGCGGAACAGTTATAATTAAGTTAATACATCATTTTAATTGATTTGCATAGATTACAAAGAGGATATGATGTAATTTGATGCTTAGCTGATACACATATATCACTTGTGTATGAAAACTGGGGATTTCATTTATTCTAGAAATATAAATTCAAGTTGAAATTGTAAATAAAGCTGTCACATCATTTCTTTCAGAATGGTGTCATAAGGCTTGGTATATAAGAGCTAAAGCACCACCTAAGGTTTACTTCAAACCATCTTCACAAAAAGATATCATTCCTGCAACTAGCACTCTTTGGCAAGAAATCTCTACAAAGCATCTCTTTATCAGCAATTACAAATCCAATATTATGGAATCTTTTAACTTTACTTCTGCCATGAAGCTATTTTCCTCACTGGGAGCATCAACAAAAAGAGAAAGAATTGCTATGCTAAAGAAGCATTCTTCTTTGTTTCTGGAGGCAATCTTAATTCCTTCATCAATTACTTCCTCACTCAAACTGAGTTTGGAAAAACAGAGTTCATTCCTTTAATCCAAAATCAGAAACTAAATGGGATAATTGACAACTTAAAGGATCTTCTGAAATCTGCTTCTCAAAAGCATCTCCCAGCCTTGAGATCTCTGGTTACTTCCAGTTACTCTTTAAAAGAGCTTACTGATATGGGATTTAATATAACCAAAAGTGAGTTTGAATACTCAAGAAAAATAAAAATGTAAGCTTAAAAAAAAAGCCAAAAAGATAATAACTATTCATTAAAAAAGAAATAATCAAAAAAATAATTAAAAAACTACTGAAAAATTCTTTTGAAACAAACCAGTTTACAAAAAAAGCACCAGAAAAAATTTATAAAGCCATTGAAAAAGAAATGAATGAATATTCAACTGAAATAAAATATTCTCTATTAAAAACAAAAAAGAAATATATGAAATTATGAAAATAAAAAATGAAATTTCAATATAACTTTCAACTTATTATAAATTAATACCAAAAATATAATAAAGAGTAAAAAAAAACTGACAAGTGTAATATTTGTAACTTAAAATTATCCTTAGAAAAAAGAAAAGAAGAATGTGAAAGTAAAAACTTATTATTGCCAGAATCTATAAACAGTGACTTAAAAGCTATTAATCAGCACCAAGACTTTTATGCTCATCAAAATAGGGAATATAAGAAAGATATCAATGAATTAGATAATGAATAATGTATTATAGTCATAGATTTTAAGGAGAATTTAAAAGTTGGTGGTGATCCAATTGAAACTAATAACTGTTTTTATTCCAAAAGACCTATTTCTTTATTGGGGTTTGCATTGGTATTTAAAGAAAACAATAAAGTTAAATATTAATACCTTGTTTTTTATCTCAAATATTGTCTCATGATTTTTTGTTTTCAGGTGAATGTCTAATAAGTCTTCTTAAATCAGATAAGGAAAAAAATAAATAATATAAAAGTATGGACTGATAATGGAAACCATTTTAGATCCTATGAATTCTTATATTATCTATTTAAAGAGGCACCACAATACATTAAAGGGTCTATTAAATACAATAGATTTGTAGAATGTCATGGGAAAAGTATTGTTGATGGTCACTTTGGTGTAATATCAAAAACATTAAAAGAGAAAGAAAATCAGCTTTATATTAAGAATATAAATAATATTAAAAATATTTTTGAGCAGGAAGAAAAAAGAAAAGAATTATATAAATCAGCGCTATCAGGCTCAAATTTTTCTCAAAAGTCATTCTTTTATATTTATGAGAGAAAAGTTAGGCCTATAAGGAGAGAGCTCAAAGTTAAAAATCTGCGCATTAATCTTTCATATTTGATGAAAGATGGGAAGTTGTATACTTCACTTTTAACATTTGAAAGTTTTTCAGAATATTCTGAGATAACTTATCATTTGAAATCACGCAATGATACCAGAGAAACAAAAATATCAGAAGATGCTAGTGATGTATTGGGGCAAGTTCATGAAGTAGGGCAACTTACTAGAGGGTGTATTTTAAATAGAGTTATCAGTCTTTTAAAAACAACAACCTTTTTTGAAACAAACTAAGAATATTTATGATGAGCCAAAGATAGGGTAATAGCATTTATAGCTTTGGGGCTGCTATTATTCTCCCATGCAACTCATCATAAATATTTTTAGCTTGTAGTATGTAGTAGCACTTAAGATATTTCCAGCAATATTATAAGGTGCAATTTTCAATTCTAAAATTGATAAATTATTTTTTAAAAAAATATCTAAGCCCAAGATCAATTAAAGATTTGAAATTGATTGTATTTTAATCTTTCTGAACAATTTGAATATGAATAATATAATTAAGTTATAAAATAATCAGCCCAGTGCTTAGGCATAACAAGAAAAATAATGGCCCATATGTACACTGAAAGTCAACTCACACCATTTTGTTTGTGAACCAATGTATTTTGGATTGTATTTTGAATAGTCTCTCTTGGCGCGTGAGCAATTTGTTGCTGTGATGACCCATTTTGCCCATTAACGCCAAAAATCCCTGTTAGCAGAGTGTATATTTTAACCTGATAGTTGGAATCTTCTTAAATCTGCAATTATTTTGTTTAAATCTGAGGTATTTTTGGTTGTTGCCATAGCTTTTAAAACCATGGTATCAATATTTCACATCTTGTAAAGATCATTTTTATTGCTTGCCTTATTCATACTATACAGCAATTTTTGAACCTGTTGAGATAAACGGAAGTTTTCAGTCTAAAAGAAAAAACAACTTGGTCTAAAAGCAAAATCAAAGCAGATCCAGATCTATTGTAATCTAACATAAACTCCTTGATTTTTGATTTTGTTTTTAGACTGAGATTTTTGTTTATCTCAACAGGGTTGAAAACTACTGCATTGCTAAGGGATCTGTATAGCAACAGATCTTAGCTACCAAATGTAGTTGTGGTAAAGTGGGCTGGCAGCTTTATGTCAGCCCAATAGAGATAGAATATGAGGTGACTTTACAAGCCAAAAAACAAGGTACTGGCAACTACTCTTGTTTTCTGTGATTTTGACAGGCTTTTTTTAGTACTCAGATACTTCTTACTACTAGTGGCAGCTCAGTAGCAATAACTAATGCAAATATAGAATTTGTGCTCTCTAACTGCCACGAGTATAATTTCTCTGCCCTCTGTATATCAGAAGGGTTTCTTATATGGGAGTTTTAGGCCCTCTTGCCAGGATTAGCATCTGGCACTTTGAACTCTTACTGGCCAGTCTAACTGTTCCCCAGACTGCCAGTTTCAGCTCCCAGAGTTAGGCATTCATGCTGTGCTCACATGAGGTTACAACTAATTGCTGTGCCTCTTGTATTCTGTATTCTCATTACTGATTCCTGACAGTCTCTTTTCTAAGGGTTATGTAGCCTTTAGTAATTGGTTACTCTTTAAAATAGGTACCGTCAGCTTGCATGGGATGGATATTTGTCCTTCCAAATAGGGATGATTTCCCAAAATCTTTTCCAGATGCTTGAAGATTTGGCAGTGATGTGTCCTGTGAGAATACTGATATTTTTTAGAAGCCTCACTTTGTTTTAAACAAGATTGGTCAATCAGGTGTCTGCTCATCAATCTAGATGATATTTGATATAATGGGCTGTTTGCAACTGAGATTATCCCCTTGTCTGCTAACATATCTCACAATACACAGGGGGTGCTTGAAAGCCACCCCATGATGTGACTAACAGTATGGAACAATCTGATGATAATGTCAAATTACGGACACTATCTCCTAATTAGGAGTGCTGCCAATTTGACACACTGATCCTCCCTCAAGTTATTCCTAGCCTAAACGTTATATGGAACACACATTATGCTACCTCCTGGCAACTTGTGACTCCCAAATATAATATATTGATCACACTATTTTTAAAGTAAGCACATCTTAATCCTACACTTGTCCTTTCCATTGGACTGTTGTCTTCCCCAATCCAAATACTGAACTATAACTGGTTTAGTTGCGACACTAGCAAACCTTTTATGGATCGCATTTGCATTCAATGCAACATCAATAGTACATTATTTAATCTTTGAGCTACTTTAGAGGATGTAACTATGGAGTGAGTTGATCAATTTTCAATTATCATAAAAATATTGGTTGGTTATTATGTTGAGAGCTTAAGGAAACTACCATGGCTTAAGGATCCATAAGGAGTTGAATCGAAGTAAAGCGTATTATACGCGGCTGATTCTTTATAATGTTGGAATTATAGATACATTAGGTTTAAAAGGGATTACAGCCGCAGGCAATGGCTCGAATAGGGAAAGATAGAATAGAACCTGAAGTTAAACCAATGGTGAGAGTAAGCGACATGACGGATGCCATTGTTCCACGATGGCTGACATCGCGGGTTCGAGCCGGCGCAGACATCATGAGGACAGACCCCAGATACCCATTGGTAATCGAAAGAACCGCCATAGCCAAGAAGAACATAAAGTCGCTCGCCAAGAACGCAGGAAACGCAGGCTCAACGCCAGCGCCCAAATCCAGATAACTCATAAGGAAGACAGGGATGAGGGATAGCCTTCCAAAGGATAACATCCCAATCCCTCGTGGTGATTCAATCAGCAATCCACTAATGGTTGGTAAATATCTTCCGATTAGATCACCCACGTTGTAAGCAACAAAGCTAAGCTGCGTAAAGTATTTGGCAACAAAGCCACTAGAGTTGACAGAACGCACTGAAGCTGTCAGCGATGGGAAAAGTGCTAAGGTAATTGTAAACGCTAGGAATAGATAGAAAACTAAATCAAGCTGCTCACAAACTAAATTCTTGACAATTCTCCACTGCTCTAACAAGGTTTCTTGTAGAGTCTTCCCAGCATCATCTTCATCGGAAGCATCCAGTTCAATGCACGTGTAACTGAACAGCGGATGTCTTTGAAGATAATAGAATGATATAGTCGAGAAGAGTGTTATAAAGAAAGCCGAAGTAAAATATATAAGCGCCTGCTCAATAATAGCATCATTATGGGGAGTTGGTGCAATTCCGAGACCTTTGTTTTTCTTTTCTTGTTGGTCTCCCGTGAAGGATACAATTAGTTGTGCAACTGACACCAAAAGTCCGGCCAATGCCTGTCCAGCAATGCCCCCTTGTACATAAATTGGATTCATTGTAGCGGCGAGGGCCAAAACGTCGCTGCTTAAGAAAGAGCAGGATACTGCTCCGATAAAAAGCAAAACGACTGCAATCCAAAAGTTTAGTTCGGGGCCGAACGAACGATTTTGGCTGTAAAGAGTTAAAACCACAAACATCAGCACCATAACAACCAGCCAACGGAGACAACGATTATACATGTTTTTCTAATCAACCAAGTTAATTAAAGATCAAAATTATGACAAGACAATTTAATGAATTTTAAAATAACGCAAATAACGAACAAATATAAACAAAAACCCAAGCCAGCCAACAATTTTAGAAAACTGGAAAGTGAAATACAAACCAAATTTACCTTTTTTTGGGTTGCGAGGGCGTAGACCAAGACTACAAGGTTTGTAGTTGAGGAGATAGCCGAAAAGAAATTTTGGAACGTTGTTTCATATTTTGAACCTTTGAACTTGAGAGCGAAAAAAGCATCAGCAGTGATGAAGACTAGCGGTAGGGGAAGTGAGTTTAGGTAAAAAGATAAAAGCGTGTATAAAGCAAACTTGTAGGGAAGTGAGCTGGTAAAGTTTTCTCAAAAAACGGAGGAAACAATCTATAATAAATGAAACCTAAAAACTTAAAGCACTCACCATTCCAGGGGAGAAGCATGGCTACACCCGTAAGAAAGAAAATCATGTACACAATGCCATAATTATCCACGGGTATCCCGCTTTCCTGGTCTAAAAGTTGGTTCGGGTATTCCAAATTACTTCCAGAATTCAGCGCTGTGTAATGAGAGGAGCCCATATTAACCTTTTTTAGAAGGGGAGTCTGCTTTGAGCTAGAAGCTAAAGCTTGCGAGTTAATAGACCTGGCAGTAGCCCCTTTGTCTCCTAGTAATCGTGTATCCATTGTTAGTTCAGAACTTTCAAGAGTTTTTAGTAGAGCATGTAGGATTTGACGGGCTTTATTGCCTGGTCATGGATGTAGTGAATCTCTGCATAACCAAGCACACCCCTTCTCTTACCTAGCGTATGTCAGCGCAATACCGTGCCTAGATATAGCAATGATGTTCCAAACCAAGCCAGTTTCATTTAGACAACCCCTTCATTTGATAAACTTTATGAATACTCATCTCTTATTTGAAGAAGGTTAATATGTGGCATTTAACTGCTGCCTCTCTACTAACCGGCATGCTTATAGCCTGTCTTCACATTAAAATGTACATCTTCTTCGTCAATACGCAACTCATTCTGTTGAGTTCTAGACGAAAAGTAGTTCAGCTGAACCAAAACATTCTCAAGCATACTTAGATCAACCCAATAAAACAAACATTGTGCCACCAAAAAAGTTCCACATCAGTCTGGGTTCCCAGTTTATGCTGGCATCGATTCAAAAACTAGATTTAATTTAGAATATATTCAGATGCAGTAAAATTCAAAAGCTCTCACAAGTTGCACCTGAGAAAGCAAGGTATAATTAGCAATCTTGACAACTCAACCAAAGCCTCTAAAACCTGTCCCGTTAAAAACGACTTCTCTTAAGCTCCAGCTCAATATGTAGCGGCATATTGCAGCATTAACTTACAGTATGCAAGCTGAAAGGAATAGCTTCAGGCTAAGCGAGCTAAACAAGCACACCTAAACCCCTGAAAAGCTCCAGCATCCAACGAAAATATCCAAGCTTAGTATTTTTAAAAAGGTGAGCTTTTTAAGCCCCAGTCTATCGAATTTCCAAGAAACCATAAAGGCATATATATCTGGTAAGGGAGAGCCGTGACATTTTACGAGATATCTGTTTAATCAACCAGCATCCTTTGCTTTTGGAGCATGCCTGAGCATACACTCTTTGAATCTTAATCATCTATAAGGCTTTTCTTTTTCAAGGCGGTCATAGTAGCATATTATTTATATCATATATACAGTTTATAAAATAACAATTGCATATGGAGAAGACAAAAATAAACTATCCATGAATCAGGACCAGCCTTATTAGAAAAAGGGCACCCACCTCATTTCTTGGAACCGAATTCTAATATTATGGCATCATGTTAACCCTTTTACAATATACTTTATATTATAAAAATACTTAAATGTGTTAAAATACCGGAAATTGATTTCTATAAACAAGCATACCAGAAGTGAAGTGGGTACCAATTTTTTTAACCGAATCAAATACCTGTCGTATATATACTTCTGGGAAGTGTAATAAACGAGATAAGGGGGGAAACTGAGAAGAGAACGATACAACATTTGATAAGAAGATCAAGGATTATATAGTATCATGGGAAGCCACATACTGACCATGTATGTCATAGTAGTCATGGGGATTGTCTGGGTAGGGTTCCAATTAGGATTCAAAATGGTTGATCCCCTTATGAGATGGATATCTGATAAGAGTGCCATCAATTGTTCATTAGTTGGAGAATTTCTAGGGGAATGTTTTCCTGAGAGGAAGTAATTGTAGATGTTGCAACACTTCTCATTGGGTATTGAAAAGTGGAGTTTTTAGGATTTTCTTGAGATTATCTGGGATTCTTGTCTGATATTGATCATATTTGGCACCAGGGACCAGTAGTTGGGAATGGTGCTGTGCACTTCTTGCTTTGCAGGGATAGAGCCAATCACAGTGCATAATCATTAATCTGGTATGGGCCCCAATTCAATTCACATGTAGGTGTTGTTTGGTTTGACTTCCATGACAACACCAGTTCCCCTTAGCTCCAGCTCAACCTTTATAGATTGTGATTTACTACCCAGATTTCATCCCCTACTTTGAATCTTTCTTTCTGTAGTATTATTGTCTATCTTTATACTCTTTCTTTTCTGTCATCAATGATATTTATCTCCCTGCTATAAGTTGAATTGAAGACCCCAAGTCAATTCCTGGGTCAGCCAATCTGTGGCCCAAAAGCCCACAAGTACAGCTGCCCTCACACCCATGTTTTAGGGAGTTGAGCATGTAAAACTCTTGACTTGAGTATTTGAAACCAATATATTTTTTTGTGTACTTCTGCTGAAGCCAATAAGATATCATGTAAGACCAGCACTCACGCCGAGAAAACAGCCTACCTAGTTAAGCAAGTGGGCAATATTTTCCTTGCTGCAGTCAATGAAGATTATCAGGCTGAGCATAAGAAAGTTTGTTCTAAAAATCCCCCACTAGCCAAACCAAACAAAAGACTCTATATGAAAGACTTGCCAAGCAACCAATGAAAGATGGCCACACCAGAAGCCCTGCAATTTTCCCTAGTTCCCAGTGAACTATTGCCTGTAGCCCAAACTTTATGTGATCTGATGAGAATTAGCAGAAGAGTGTATAGGCCTTCCCAGAAGTTGTCAAGCTGTGTTGTCATTAAGATAAAAAACTGTTATGAACCTCTGGTTTAGCCATATATTTCTCTATTTATTTCTTTTACTATATTATCTTCAGCTTAATCACCCATGTGCTTCTTACCAACATCATCAACTTTTTGACCAGCCTGCAGAATCCCAGACCATATTTTATTGTCCGCCCAGTGCTCCTTTTGGCCCTGTGCATTTTAATGAATACTTACCAAACTGGCTTACAAGGAGTACACAGTTTAAAAATATCTTCACTGCTGATCCTAAAGCTCAGAATAGTCAACCATAAACCTTTTATAGAGAGGATAATTGGTATCCTTTACAACTGAAGCTATTTCAGGATAAGTAAATTTACTTTTCCAAATACTTAGTTCCCACAACACCTCTCCTCACGCTCAAGCCCGGCTGCTCATAAGCTTATGCTGATGTGCTCCCTCTCTTATATCATCAGTTTAGGACCTATCCTATGTTGGGCTTTAGCCTCTAAGCCAACGGCCCTGCCCAAGGCCACAGCGGGTAACCTTACACAGACAGCTGGTATCCTGAAACTTGCCTTGTCCTCTTGGTCTTATCTGGATTATTGTACTGTGAGGTCATTGTTGGCAGATACCATTTTTAGTAGGGGTAGGAATGGTACCAGAGTGGTACTGAGAATATTGGGTTATGCCCATAAACAATTTCATATGGGGGTTTGCCTGTGTTACAATTTAAGCAAGTGTAACACATCATTAGAGTTGTTGGTAGCATATTGGCCCAAAGGCAAGGGCTGTTGGCAGATAGTTTACTTAATGATTTTTAATAGTGATGAGAAGCGCCTTTTGGGGAAGCTTCAATATGGAATTGAGAAAGAAGAGAAGTATATTTTATTGGATAATACTTTAGACTTGTATAGCTTTAGCAGTGGCAGAGATTTAGTTGGATTGAACCTAGGGGTTGGTCATATGCAGGATGGGTTTGAGCCACTGGATACCTGGACAGTCATGTGATATTGCTTGGATGTTATTTCTGGTATGTCAAACTGTATATTGGGAGGGCACCAAATTGGGCAATGACAGGATGTTAAGTGAGTTGGCGGTAGCCAGAATACTTCTACATCCAGAACCTTGACACCCCCCTTAAGGGGTTACTTTGGTACATCAGGAGGGGGCTTTGTCTTGACAGCTGCCGCCTGATGTTCCTGGAGTTGTTTGCTAGTGGGTACTAACCACGTTGGGTGTTCTCCTTTGCTAAGGCGGAGGCAGGCTCTGTGGTATTTCTTGACAACAGGGTCTTTGGCACCTTGGAATTTCACTAGATAGGTGTTCCTGTCTGGTCTGTATTTGATGACTCTTCCTGGTCCCCTGTGTAATGAGTCTAGCTTCTTTCTGTTTCTAGCCAGGACCCAGACAGGGGAGTTAATGGGGGAGTGGTTCCTCTGTAGAGGTTACCTTTTGTGTTTTGAGCCTTTTTTTCTGTTATTTTAGATTTGAGGCGTATGTGTTGTAGAGTTGGTACTTGTTCTACTGTGGGGGTTTCCCTGGGGGGATCTTTACGTATGGTTGGTTGTTGCGGGTAACTATCTCTGGTTTGTATCTGTATTTTAATTCAAATGGTGAGTAGCCTGTCCCTTGATTGGTGCAGACCCTGGATACTAATAATGCATGTTTCATGTATAGTGGCCATGTGTCTTTGGCTTTACCATCCATTATTTTCTCAAGAGTTCTGATAAGGCTGCCATTTAGGTGTTCAACTCTGCCATTGACCTGTGGCTTATAGGGCAAGGTTGTAGAATGTTTGATGTTTTTGGATTTTAAATTTTTGATTACTATGTGACCTGATAGCTCTGTGGCTCCATTGGTTATGATGTAGTCTGGAGTACCGTAGTCAGGTATGATTGCTTTGTTAATGAATTGGTTTATTTTTTCTACTTTGTGGTCCTTTGTTGCCCAGCAGATAGTCCAGCATGTAGCAAAGTCAATGGCTACAATTAGGAAACATTGTTTTGTCTTTGCTTCTGGGAAGGGGCCTACCACATCCAGTCCCCAAACCTTGAATGGTTCAGGGTTAGGTACTGTGTTAACTGTTGGCTGGGGAGCCTTTGTGCTGGTGTATTTCTTGCACACTATGCACTTTTTCAGAACATCAATTATATCTTGTTTAAGATTGGGCCACCATACTATCTCTTTTAACGTGAGGTATAGGTTGTTAGCCTTTGTATGTCCTATTAGACAGTAATGTCTTAATATGGTGTCAACTCTTTGTGCAAGTGGGATGTAGGGAACATGCTTTTCATTAATGATTTGGTATACAGTCCCATTTGATACATGAAAACATTTTTTGTTCCTTACTAATGTATTGTGGGTTAGCTGATGTGTTGAGGGGTCTTTCCCTTTGGTTTTATACTCAGTACTATATAGGTTTGACCAGTCAGGGTCCAGGTGGTCAGGATGATCCTCTCTTGGCTGACATCGCCTGGAGAGAGCATCAGCCATGACCAGCTCTTCCCCTTTTTTTGTATTGGATGTCCAAATTGAGCTGTTCCAGCAGGGACATTCATTTGGCTTGTTGCCGTGCGAGTGCGTTCTGAGTTTTGAAATAGATTAAGGATTTATGGTCAGTTAGTACTTGGACGTTTAAATGTCCTTCTAAGTAACATCTCCATTTCTGGCATGCGTGGTATATTGCTAGCAATTCCTTATCATGTATTGGGTACCTCTGCTCAGTGTTAGTTAGTTTTCTACTTTTGTAACATACTGGCAGGAAGTCTTGCTGCCCTGGCTGGCAGATGTACAGGACTTCACCAATGGCAGTGTTGCTGGCATCTGACTTGAGCTTGTAGCACCTGTTGTTATTATGGTATTGCAAGATTGGTGCTTTGATCAAAGCTTTTTTCAATAGTTGAAAATTCTTGTTGCATTATGGTGTCCAGATGAATTTCTTTTTGGCATTACCCTTGGTTAAGTCATTGATTGGTGCTGTGAGCTTTCTGCAGTCTTTGATGTATTTCCTTAGGTAAGCTACCATTCCAAGAAAGCATCTAACTTTTTTAACAGAGGTGGGACGTTGCATGTTATTTATGGCTTTTATTTTGTCTGGATCTGCTTCAATGCCACCGTCAGAGACAATGTGGCCCAAGAACAGGAGTTACTTTTCCATAAATTGGCACTTACTAGGCTTGGCGTAGAGTTTGTGCTTTGCAAGTTGATTGAGTGTCTCACAGACATGTGTGGGGTGTTACTCTTTTGTTTTTGAGAATATAATGATATTGTCAAGGTAGCATAATGTATTTGAGAGGCCGTTTAGTGCTTGGTTCATCATAGTGACAAACGTTTCAGGAGCGTTGTTCATCTCAAAGTTCATTTATTCAAGTTTCCCAGACATCTCTGACTGGTACAACGAGCCAATAGGGTCATAAAGGAATGATCAAGCAAAGAAAAAAGTGAAGGTTTAAGGAGGAGGGGTCAAGGAAACTGGAGGGCCCAGAGAAAAATCTTGAGGGGGGATGAGGGGCATCTGGACCACTTCTGGAAGGACAAAGGCTGACTTTTTCTGCTCTAGAAAGAGGATCAAGCCAGGGATTGATGACCATTTGTCTTCTAGCTCCCAGAACAATGCACTGTATGGGTTGCCAAAGAAGACCTGGCTTACAATCCACCCAAGTTTGTGTCCCAAGAGGGAGTTTGAAGCTTGTGCTGGATGGGGAGTGGAGACAAACAATTTGATGACAGCAGAATGGATTACCCACAACACAGTATGGAATACTGCGGTCTGGAAGGACTCAGGGATTCAGGAGGGGGCGTTAATGAAGAAACAGTCTACTCACAACCCCTCCATGTGTGTGGAGTACAGGCGTGCCAGCCAAAGAATTGCGCAGGCTGCCTGCCATACTCTTATGCTCTGAGGGCATTCAAAGAACTGGTGTGTCACTGTGTCATCTGCCCTGCATCTGTTGCAGATAGGATTCAGGCAATTTCTGCAGTCAGTCATACGGTATACCCTGCAGAGAACCTTTCATGCGTTTGTCTGCATCTTGAGATTAATCATGTCCTTGTGGCAGTATTGCCAGAAAAGGCTTGCCTTGAGACTGGTGTTGTTGTGTGGGAGTACCTCCAATATTTCTGGCACCACCACTGGCCTTGGGTGTTACAGGATGGGTGCCCCAGGGTGAGCGGGGAGGCCCATGAACATTGGGCACCATACCAGGCCTGCCCTGCCTCTATGAGCAGCTGAAGGTCTGAATGAGCTGATAATCCAAGACTCTTTGTATGCTGAGAGCATTGCTTTCCAGAAAGGATCCATCCCTTGGGGGCCTCTCTCAGTTGTGACCCTTGACAGCCAGTTGTTAAGGGTTTGTTGCTTGTGAGCCAGGTTCAGGCCAAGAGCCCTGGCCCATTATATCCTAAAAGCGTTGGTCCAGTGGGGCTCAGTCACATGAGTTGAGAGTACCATGGACATTTTATGTCCAAAGATTTTGGCTGAGGTTCTTTGAACATCACATAAGCCTAGGCCGCCCCTGAGCTTATTGCCAATCAGCTTTGTAGTGGCAACTGGTTGAGTACCTGGTCTCCACAGAGTGTGTTGTACAATCTTATTGAGAATCTGAAAGAATTGTTGGGAAAGAGGGAATAAATGTGCAGTGTACCAAACCTTTGAGCATCCAAGTTCATTCACTAGTTGGACCCTGCTGATCTGAGTCACCAGGTTGCATTGCCAAGAGGACATTGAGAGGGAGACTGCGCCCAAAACGTTTAACTCCATCAAATGTGTGTCAAAACCACCCATCTTAACCCATGTGCCCAGATGACGTACTGGGTTCCTGGTTGGTTTTATGTCCAGAGGGAGTCTGAAGCCCAGATTGCCCAAAATGATGGCTTTGGACTTGTTGGTGTTCACCCTGGCCTGGGAAAGTTTGGAATAATCCTTGAGAGCCGTTGTGAAGATAAATACATTGGTCTTGGAGGCCAGGCCTACAACACAATCATCAGCAAAAGCCTTGATTATGAATGGTTCCTGTCCATATGTTTGAGGCCTGACAGTTTGCCGCTGAGGTGGCGGATCCATGGGTCAATGGCTAGGTTATAGAGAAGAGGGCTGAGAGGGTCTCCTTGGCAAAGGCCGTGAGACAATATGATTCCCTCTATCTCTCCATGAGCTGTTGTCACTTGGAAAGATGATTCATTCAACAGGGATGCCAACCATGTCCTGAAATTTACAGGGACTGAGTGGGCTGAGAGGCATGTATTGAGGTAGGGCCATGATACTCTATCATACGCCTTTTCTTAGTCCAGGAAGATAGTGATACCATTCTGAGACTTGTCCCAAAGGATATTTGTCACAATATTGACATTGTTGGAAATACTGCAACCCCAAGTAAATCTGTGTTAGTTAGGATGTGTGGCAAGAGGGATAGTTTTGCACATTCTAGCCACCAAGATTTTACTTAACAGTTTCTGGTCAGTGTTCAGAAGTGTAATATGCCACCAATTCTTCAGCTCCGCTCTTGATCCTTTCTTATGTAGCAAGATGGTCAAACCATTACCTCCACCAGGTATAGTTGATCCATTTCTCAGGGCCGTGTTGAAAACCTCCAGAAGAATTGCCCCAAATAGAGCAAAATGGTATTTGTAGAACTCATATGGCAACCTGTTGGGCCCAGGGGCCTTCTGTTTTGGTGCCATATTCATGACGTCTTCTAGCTCTTCCATTTTAAAAGGGCGGGTCAGATTATTCATTTCAGGGGTTGGTGGAACCACTTCAAGCCATTTACTGAGGGCCGCAGGATTTGGTTTGCCTTCTGAAGCGTATAGGTTGCTGTAGAAAGTATGGGTTGCCACCAGCACCCCTTCCTTTGAAGTGTGAGATGTGCTGTTCTCAGCTACTCTCTAATATTGTCCTCTGTGATCTCCTAGTTTTATACATGGAAATAAAGGCCTTGATAGGCTGTTTGCCTTTCATTGCTAAGGATGTTGCAGCCTGGAGGCAGGCTAGGTTTGAGTGGCTTTGCTCAATCCTGGCAAGCTTTTCACAGGCTTCTTGCCAGGCGGCTGTCCAGCCTGCTGTCCAGCCCGCTTTTTTTGTTTTGGCATGTTTGCCTCCAGATATCAAATGGTGTTAGTGATGTGGCATTTGTAGGCCTCCTTAGAAGTCACAAGTTGGGAAGATTCCTTACAAATCTGTCCCTTCACATTGGCTTTGATGGCAACCCATTGTTCCACTCACCCATGTCTTTTTGTTGACCTCAAGGTCCAAGTTACTGATTGGACAATCCATTGTTGGTTTGAGTTGTTTGGGAGCATACAAGATTGTTGTGTAGCGCATGCCACATGGTCTCCCAATTTAATAGTGGCGCAAAAGAGTATGTGATCAAACCCAAGGATGTCCACTGGCAAATGTGGGAAAAACACAGACTCCAAGCCTGGGGAAATTAATATATAGTCTATTTGTGAGGCAAAGAAATCTATAGTTTCCACAGGGTTGATCTGTGTCATAATTTACGGGTATCCAGCCTCAAAATTTGCAATGTCAATAAGTCCCAAGCCTTGCTGCCAATCCACAAACAGACCATAATGTCCGGAAGGGGCATTGGTGGAGCCTTGTCTGCCAGCAGCAGCCAAGAGTTGAAATCCCCCATAAAGATTGTATCCGGAGGGAGCTCAATCTGCTTGAGTTGAGCAAAAAAGGTTGCTTTATCCTTGTGGGCCAATGGGCTGTAAATAACTGCAAAGGTGTAATTTCCACTTCCACTGTCAATATCTGCCATTAGTAGTCTGCTTTCAAGATGTGTGCGTTTGTTTGTTGCTTTGATTGATGATCCCTGTCTGATCCATATGCAATATTTTGTGACCAAATGGTGATGTGTGGTAGCATGAGCCTCTGGAAACTGGGCCTGGCCTCAGAGCTCCAGTTGACTTCAGTCAAGCCAACCAGATCAGAATTGAGGGAGAGAAGGATATTTTTTCTTTTCCTGGGACTTTGGGCATGAAAATCCTGCAATGTTGAGCACCCCTATTCTAATTGTGGTTCCAGTAGCCACTATGCCAACACAGCCCCACCGGAGGTAGGACCACTATTGTCATTTGTCGCTGAGTCTTTGGGGTTTTTTTGGGCGCCTTAGACTGTTTGGGGTCTCCAACTGTATATGGAGATGGCTTAGTCACTGAAGCAAGTTTAGTCTGGGCCTGGCGTCTTGGTCTGCCACCCTCCTGTACAGAGGCCACTTGATCCCAATTGACTGAGTCCCAGTGCTGTGCATGTAGCATATTCTCTTGGGCTGCCGCAATAGGGGGCAAGCCAATGAAACTTGGGCCAGGTTTTCCAGGTTTTCCAGGGGTTCCTGTTCCATCTGGGCCGGATTTTCCATTGGCTCATCCATTTCAGGGGCATTAAGAGATTGGGTTCCTTGAACATGCATTTGGGTGGTCTGAGGTGCCTCTGTATAGTCAGAATCAGATACCACTATTGTTTGAGACTGAGGCTGGGTTTGGGCCTTTGTATGAGCCTTTTTCTGGTGCAACATGATTGGCTTAAACACCTCATACTCAGCCATGGTGCTTTAGGCCAAGGCTACAAAAGCATTGGTCTGGGTACCAGTTGGCTCAGTATTCTGGGGCTCCTTGGGGGTGTCTTGTTCTGCGGCCTGGACACCTGCAATGGTTGTAGGACATAGAGCCTCTCTGTGGTCAAGAGCAGAGCATAGCATGCAAATGAGTGGGGCTTGCTCTGGGAACACCTTGAACTTGCCACTCACATACCATCTTTTTTCAGAATGGTTGCACAGCGTGGAATGGACAAAATTCTGCTATTCTCATATGGTTTGATCATAGCCATTGCCTTTTCTGTGGTCAGGTGCCCCATGTAGGGGTTTTTTAGCAGCTCAAACTGCACAATTTACCCATACTTGGACAGTCCTTCCTTAAGCTGGGATTCCACCTCCTCTCAAGGCATTTCCAAAGGCAGGGTCTCAAAAGACATGAAGAGTGTGGTGTCCTGGTTGAATCTGGTGCAGGTGGTGGACAGGACTGCCTGGGTCTTCTTCCCCTTGGGATCAGTAACCTCAAGGGTGAAGATCTCTTCTGCTGTCTGATCTGCATATTTCTTGCAGAGGAAGCCAAGATCAAAGAAGTCCTTTAGAGGGCTCTGGTGGAGAGATACAGCCTCTGGATACACTGAGGCAATTGCTTTAGCCGCCTCCTGGAACTTGGTAGGATTGCCTCCAAAGTTAACTCTGATCCCATGAGGGACAGAGGACTTGGGGAGGGCTCTAGTGATGTCCTGGAACCAGCGTTCAGAAGTGATGAACTTTAGCCACCCTTCAAATGGCACAAAGGGTCCCTTCTTGGTGGTTCTGGAAAAGTATGCCAGTTGGTCCTTGACAGGGCGCTTCTGACCCTGGACCACCTTGGCCCAGGATCTAGTTTTGTAGTTGTTCATACATTTATTTTAATTAAAGCCTTGTTTAAACTCAGACTCTTATGCGCTTATCACTTGCTTTTAAATTCTCAATTCCAAAAAGTGGGATTGAGCTGATCAAGAAAGGTGTCATTCCAAAGTTCATTACTCTGCACTCAAAGGATTCAAATTGTGTACAGAACACAGTTTTTGGTATGTCCTTTTCTTTTACTTCAACCTGGTTGTAACCTGAGGTGAGGTCAATTTTGGAGAAAAATTTGGCTCCAGAGAGTCTTTTAAACAGATCCTCTGAGTGGAAGGGGATATTTATTCTTTACTGTGCTTGCATTTAGTGCTCTGTAGTCAGTTACTAGGCAAAGAGTGCCTTCCTTTTTATTTACAGAGAACACTGCTGCCCCCCACAGGGATTCAGACGGGCAAATGAGTCCTTTGGCTAGGTTGTCCTCAATATAGGTTTTGAGGGTTTGGGTCTCCATGGGGGAGAGTCTGTAGAGAGGTGCAGGTTTAGGCATGGCTTTACATAGATTGATGCCATGTTTGACCTCTCATTTGGGGGATAACTCTGTGAGTTCTTCTTTGAATACATGGGTGTATTTGTTTAGGAGTGCTGTAAGTTCTGGGCATTGAATCTTGGTTGTTTGCATATTATTGAATTTGGTATACCTCATTATGTGGATGATACTGTATCTAGTTAGACGTTCTGAGTTATCTTGGTTTATGACCTGGACAAATACTGTCTCTTAAGATGAGGTTGGAGGTTCTTTGAGGATATTAAAATTGACTCTGTTGTGTTTGATGGTCATGGTTTTTGTTTTCCAACATACGCTGGGGTTCACTTGGGTGAACCAGTGCATGCCTGCTACAATGTTGTAGTTTATGTTGTTCAAAACAAGTCCTTTGATGGACGTTTGTATGCCTTGGAGGTCAATTCTGAAGGGAGTTGTTTTGCCTTCAAGCAAACCTTTGATTTATCTGCCATTCTGGCATATTTGAAGTTGGATTTAACAACTGGTATTTTGTACTTGGTTACAAAGGGTTTGCTAACCATAGTGTGTTGTGCACCAGAGTCAAATAAAATTTTATGTGTATGAGATTTATAAGTGTATGGGTAGACAAGAAGTTGTGAGAATCTTTAATTTTTATGTTCATAAAAATGGAGGATTGGGGGACACATGGGATGCAAGCAGCAAAGTTCATGCCTTGGTACAGTTTTATTGTCAAGTTAGGGGGAGACAGGGGCACTTAAGCCTGTTCCCCCTCCTCTTTTCCCTGTTACTCTTTTTTGAGACCTTTGAGGTCAGAGAATGTGGGGTTGGATTCATAGCGGGTTGCTGTCTCAGCATTGTTAACTTTGGCAGTGTTCTCTTTCTTGGGACAGGAGCAATTTGTGCTTTGGCTTTGAACTACCATTGTTTCAATTAGAGTTTCCATTGATATGATTGGAGTTTTGGCGTTTTGGCGTTTGTTGCCATTGGAGTTTTCTCTGCCATTGCCTTTTGAGGAGCAATTGCCGTTGTGTGCAGCATATTCCATGTTTGCCGTTTTTCCATGCGCTTGGCTTCTGCAATGAGTGTAGGCATGGAGGTGTTAGCCTCTGGGTAGATGAGGGCAGCAACAGAGGGTTTCATTCTGTTGATGAATGAGGCTCTAGTGTGTAAGTTGTCAGCTTGTGCCGGTATTTTGGATCTTGCGGTGTATTTCCTCAAATTCATTGGTGTAAGCTGTGATAGTGGTCTTCTGAGGAAGATCACTGAGCTGTATTGAAATGTCTTGGAGGGATTCAGTGACGCAGAAATTGTGTGTGATGCCTGCTTTGAACTCTTCCCAGTTGTTAAGCTGATCATCAGTTTTTGATCCAACCCAGGTGGCAAACCAGTTAGCTGCGGCCTTGTATAGGCGTTTGCTGGCTTCTTGGACCCATTTTTTGTGGGGGATGCGGCTGGCGCAGAGTTTAGCAACTAATTGATCTAGCAAGTTGATGACTTTTTCTTTGTTTTTACCAAAGAACTTGTTGATACCAATGTACTTGGTGTTAGTAATTTTGCCTGTGATAGTCATTTGCGTGTTTTTTGTGGTTGGAGAGAGCAACTGTATTGAATTATCTTGGTGCATGCTTTGGGCATGACTAGACCTTTAAATACGGTGCATCCACTAGGCATATCTTTGTCAATGTTGTGGGTGCAGAAGTACGTCTTCCAGGTCTCCTGTGATGTGGCCTGGTTGAGTATATGAGCAAAGGTGGGCAGGGTTTGTTCAGTCATTTTCTCTTTCATGGGCGTGGTCAAAAAACCGTAGCTGCTACTAGTGATGAGGAGCGCCTTTTGGGGAAGCTTCAAATATGGAATTGAGAAAGAAGAGAAGTATATTTTATTGGATAATACTTTAGACTTATATAGACTTGGCTGTGGTGGAGATTTAATTGGATTGAACCTAGGGGTTGGTCATGTGCAGGATGGGTTCAAGTCACTGGATACTTGGACAGTCATGTGATATTGCTTTGTTGCCATTTCCAGCATGTCAAACTGGATATTGGGAGGGCATCAAATCAGGTGATGCCTGGATGTTAATTGGGTTGGCAGTAGCCAGAATACTTGTACATCCAGAACCTCAACAATAGCAACCAATTTAATCTTTCAGATTTGTCATTGGCCTGGGAGTGTAAGACCTTGCCCAAAAAGGGACAAGGGTGCAAATGTAAGCATATAAGGCTACTTGGTTAAGATTTATAAGAAAAGAGAATGCCAGAAAAGTTTAAAAAAGAGCCTTAAGGAAAATTGCTAATATCTTATGGTTTATCTCAAAAAGGGAAAGCCTGTAAAGCTTCTAAAAATAGTATGTAAAACACAGTGTGTAATAGATTTATAGTGATAAACAATGTCATATCAGTGTTTAGAAGCTCTTCATGAGATTAAGTATTTAAAAAGCTATAGATATCTACTTTGAAATTCAAAATACGTGAGGGTAAATAAACAGTCTATAGACTTACTATCTTCATTGTGAAATTTAGAAGATCTTGATAGTCTTAAACTTAAATGGGTTAATCTAAATGAAATTTAAAATCTATTTTCATATTGTAAAAGGTAAAAAATTAAGAATATAGGAAAAAATAAAGCTAATTAAAATTTTAAAGATTTAATTTAATTTGAATAGAAGTTTAAAAGATTAAAGATAACTTAAAGCTTTAGGACAATAAACTTGGAATTCCATCTTAAGCCTACTCTTCTGTTTAGGATTTATTTTTTAATAAATAGAAGAAGAATATAAGCATATTAGCTGCTAAATGCAATAAGGAAAAAGGGGGAAATTTTTATAGGAGTTTGAGTTTTTTGACAGCTCTAAGATATTACAGCTGCTTACACAGCTGCTTGAAATTACTGAAGAAGTGAAAATCATAGCTTAGATTCAAAAGAAAAATAAAACAGAGAAATTTTGATTCAGATTTGAAGCAAAAATAAGAAGAAATAAAAAACAGGGTAACAGTTTAGAATTTGAAATCCAACTTAAAAATAAAATACCTCTTTTTAGATTGAATACAAATTAAGGATTATAAGTTAAAAAAATAAAATTCAAAGCATGGCAGGGGTGATAAAGGCTGATAACATTGTGTCTTATACCATTCTTGGCAAGATAGACATTGTCTCAATGGCAGTGAGTTTATTTTCTTTGTCTATGACTATGAGGTCAGGTCTCTAAATTTAGCAATAGTTTCCTTGCCTATTATCAGGTCCCAGAATGTCCTTGAAAAATGATGACTGACATCTCCATGATACCTCCAGAAACATGAAGGCCTGTGGAAAACAATCCCCTTGTTACAAAATTATCCTTCAAAAAACTTGAATGTCCAGATATTTTCAAGGCCCATATGCTACAAAACCCAGAAATTGAAATTATAGGAAAAATTAAACTTTAAAACCATTGAAAAAGTTTGAGCAGGAAAGCAACTTTATTCTCATACAATTTACTAAGTGTTAGGTTGCAGGACTTGTCAATTGGTGTGGTATCTTGGCAATCAAAAGCCAAGCACACCACAGCATATGTACAGGTTGAGTGTAATCCCCTGCGCACACAAACATGCCCATTTACAAACATCAAGTACATGCTACTGAAAAGGATGCCAAAAAATTAATGGTGGTGTCTAAAACACTATCTTGATGGTTTCTGCTAACACTTATGGAAATATGGGTCAGAATGAACAGGTTGTTTATGGTTATAATTGCCTTGAGGATATAAATATGAAGCCTAAAAATGATGGGTCAGCTAGTAGAAACTATCCAAAATTACCTGCTTTAAGTAATAAATTAAGTTGTGTTGATATTGAATCACTGACTATAAGAATTGAACCTGGGTATTTGCAGAGCACTGAAGGTCATCTAAAGGATTTTAATAGTATAAATTTAAGTTTGTATTACTTCTTACATGGTCTAAAGGCTTATAGCCAATAAGATCAATTAATTTTAACTAAAAGTAGCTATTTTAAAGACGCTGCTGTTAAGCCAAGCATCCCTGGTGAACTAGGCTCTGTTTTTTCTTATCTGGATGATACTATGGCTCAAACACTCTTTCTGGTGGTTGTGATAATCACCCAGATATTCCCCAAGTTGATTTAACTCAAAACAGCAGGTGAATCAAACCAGTTGTTTTTGAGAATCAGTTGGGGGATTATAATGCTTTTGAAGTAGTAATTATGTTTATTAAAGTTAAAGATCCACTCCTGTTCAGCTTTACTCTCAAATTTCCCCAAATCCACTCCAAAATTCCCCAAACATCCATCTCTTATATCTATATTGTTATGGCATAACCTGCTATATAGGGTCTGATATCCATATTGTCTTAGTTTTTCAGTCAATAAAGTATTTTCCCAACCAAATCAAATCTTTTTTATTTCAGCTTCACCTCTTCACCCAAAAATCCATGAGATTACCCAAGTCTTTCTCAGGGAAGACCCTTGGGTAGAAATGGTTGGTTTGGCTCCTACAGTTGCAGGCCATCCTGGCCAGCTTTTTTAGGGACTAGAGTAGACTATAGTTCCTCCAGCCCTCCCAACACTGAAGAAAATTAGCACCATATAATGCCAGGTCAATGGTTCATCACATCTACACTTTCAGAAATTCTTCTATATGTGAGAAGCCTAAAACTTATCAAGAGCACCATAAGCCCGCAGTTCCCATATTCTTTCATCCCTTGGCATCAGCCTTCCTATTAAATTATATTGGAGCTTACTTTTTACTGAGCCAATTCAACCTGCTCTTGGGAAGCTACTGTCTCCTTGGGGAGATCTTCCATATGGAATTAGTTTCTATTAATTTAGGAACCTTGATCACAGGTCTAAATCCTTCAGCAATAATACATCACATATGGTATATGTTCCCTGGTGGATGGGTTCCTGAAAGGTGTCCCAAGAACAGAATATTTACTCAGTTAAGTATAAAGGCAAGGAAGGAGAACTTTCCTCAATTATGGCATTGTCTTAATAAAATTTATATGCAACAGTAACACTTGTGGTTTGAAGGAGTCTATTATCTTTGTATAAATCCATATTTCTTACTTGCCTCACTTAAAGAATCCCTCCAAAAAATTCCCTGCTATATCAGCAACCTTCATATCATCCCCCTTCTGCTGATTCTGCCTGTACAAAAGTTTTCAAAGCTGGTGAGATAAACATAAAATCTCAGTCTAAAAATGCATACAGTAGTTTTAAAACCTGTTGAGATAAATTTATATTAGACAGTTTAGAACACATGAACTCAGTCTAAAAACAAATTTAAAGTGGATCCAAATATATTGTAATTTAATAAAAATTTATTGATATTTGATTTTGTTTTTATAATGAGTTGTATATGTTTTTAGATTGGGATTTTGCGTTTATCTCAACAGGTTTGAAAACTACTGTATAAATCCCAGACCAGAAGTATTGTTACCCTCATTGTAACAGAAATTTTTGGATAGTAAGAAGCAGTCTCCAGGTGGTGAGAAATCACCAACAAATCCACATAGAGTTGATGATTAACCACCAACAAAGCTTCAGATACCGTTTTATGAAGTTTCCAAAAGATACACTAGGGTTAAGAAAAATTATTAAGCCTAACCAAAGAAGCCCAATATAAATAACCTGAGAGAGAATCAATGATTCTTTGGCGTAGAATTCAGGACATAAGATGTTAAAAATGTCTCAGCTTTGGATATGGTGGGAAAAACTCCTAGATTCACAGGCATTGGATTAACATTGGGCAGAGGCAACAACAAAGTGCCAACAGCGGGACCCCATCTTCCCAGAATAATTTGGCCAATAATTAAACTGTAGGGAATTTAGCATATCAAGCTAACTACAGGATGCATTTCAAAATAAAGTTAGACCAAGGGATATATGATTTTTATTGAGTAAATTTTTGGGAGGACTCAACTCTTAGAGTTGAAACAGTGAAAATTATTCAATATATATCAAAAGTTGACTAAGCAATACCACCTGGATCCTTGGCTCCTATCCCTTCTACATTGTCAAGTGAGTACCTAGTCTAGTTTGAAAAGAACCCTTGCATGACCAACTTCTGATGGCCGTGCTGATAAATAAGATCATATCTGGTGACTATCATATTACGTCAATTTATCAATGTCAACTTGCAAAGGGGAATCAAATACAACTGGTGGACCAGAGCGGTTTTAACCCATTTAAAATCAACTTTTTGATTCAGATCCATCATATCAGTTAATTTTGCTAACAGGTTTCCAGCTTTTTGAGCTTTCTTACTTGGACAAACAATTCCTGGCATTATGGAATCTACTGTAACACTCATCACCTGGATCTTTCTCCCTGGGTTATTTATTCCAACAATATGCAAGAAAATCCAACCATACCTCTCTATCAAGAGACTCCATCCACCCAGTATTTCAGAAATCTTGGGTTTATATATATCACAGTGCTGGGTTTAGCCAATAAAGTTGTACCCAACACTGGGATTTGGCATCCCTGGGCTACTGCTGCCAACTACCCTATGAGGATAGCTCCTATAGTTTACATGACCTTCCAGGCCCAGAATGTTACTCCTTCTGGAGAGCAACCAAAGTCTATTTTGGTTGTGAAACCTATTAACTGTCTCACAATGTTTCATTTGTGTTATTTTTTTGCTTGCGCTACAGGTCATCTTATTGTGCAGAAAATGACTATGATGATGTATTTTTATCTTATTGTATCCTGGAATGTATCTCAAAAAATCTAGTGCCCATACCTTAAAAGATTACATCATTAGGACTGGAATTACAGATTTGCAGATGCCTTAAAACAAGCATGATTTTCACATACTTCACATTGTTTGAGCACTTGTTTTCTGTTTTCCAGCATGTTTGGCCACAAATAGCGCATTGTCAAGTATATACTTCTGGGAAGTATAATAAACAAGAAAAAGGGGAAATTTAAGAATAGAATGATACTTTATTTGATATGAATATAGGTTAATATATAGTATCATGGGAAGCCACAAACTGTTCATGTATGTCATGATGGTCATGGGGCTTATCTGAGTAAATTTCCTCTTAAGTCACAAGGCCTATTCAAGTTGTGTTCTGCTTAGGATCAGGATTGTTTGATCCCCATAATAGATGATCAAATGATAGTAGTGCCACTGACTTAATGATTAGTCAGTGAGCCATTCAGTGACTCATTTGGTGATCTGCTCAGGGTGTTAATTCCCCAAGAGGGAGTAATCAAAGATGTTGCAACATCTCTTCCTGGGGTGCTGGAAGGTGGAACCTTGGGAATTTTCTTGAGAGTGTTGGGGATATGGGCTTGGTATTGGTCCAGTTTGGCATTTGGGACAGGGAGTCTGGAGTTACGTTGGGCTGCTCTTGCTTTATATAGGCAGAGTCAGTCATGGTGCATGTGTTTTAGTTTGGTTCAAGTGCCAATTCCCTTGATGAGATAGGTGTTGTTGGGCTTGACCTCCATGACAATGCCTGGTCCATGTAACCCAAAGTCCCAATAAGGCTGATTGTGGTTGATAACCCAGATTTTGTCCCTGACTTGGAATCTTTCCTGTTGTAGTGGAATTGCCTCTCTTTTGATCCTTTTTGATCCATGTCTTCCTGGTCTTTTCTGGCATGGCATACATCAGGATCACTGTCATCTGGCACCTTTTTTTGGCAGAAGTAATTGTAGTCCTGCAGTTGTACTAACAAGTGCGGGTTTCTGCTCATAGACTAGTACATACAGGCTTTTATCTGTGTTGCAATTGACTTGTGTTCTGTATACTATGAGTGCTGTTGGTAGCATGTCAACCCAGGCTTTTGGATTGTTAGCAGATAACTTACTGAGGGTTTCAATAGTGAGCATTTAGTCAATTTATTTGTCCATTTGATTGTGGGTGATACAGGCTGGCTGTGATGTGTCTTATTCTATTTTTGGCAAAGTATATATTGGTGTTGATGGCCTTAAGTTTGGTGCCTCTGTATGTGATCAAGAGGTTGGGTTTTCTGAACTTGGCTATGATCTCTTTCCTAATAAATTGTCTCACATCATTGCCTTTATGTTTTTTGTGGCTTGTGCCACAGGCCACCTAGTGGCATAGTCAATAGCTGTTTTGATGTATTTTTTTTGCCTTTTTTATCTCCAGGCATTGATTCTACTATATCCAACAACCACACCTTGAAGGGTTGTGTAATTATTACTGGTACTACTGACTTGGGTGGTGCCTTAGAGAAGGTGTACCTCTCACAAACTTTGCATTGTTCTAAAACTTCTTTGATATCATCCAATATGTTGGGCCACCAGTAGCGTGTCTTAAGATATCTGTGCAAGTTCCTACTACAGGTGTGGCACAAGTCTCTGTGATATCAGAGGATTGTGTTAATCTTTTGTGTTGACAGGACTTAAAGTAGGGTGTCATCATATGGAAGTATTTGGTGAAATGTGCCATATACATTTTTTTCAGGTGTTTGTTCTTGAGGACTTTCTCTTGGATGTCCATTGATGTACCAGGTGAGAATCCTTATTGGAGATTCCTCACAATTGATATGGGTCAATCAGGGTCCCCATCAGCGCATAGAACATGTTTACTGTATAGCCTTGATAGGGCGTCTGCAGTAAGAATTTCCATGCCTGACTTGTATTTGATCTGCATTGGGTATCTATGTATGAGGCTCATCCATTTGGCTTGTCTTCTTGATAAGTGTTGTTGTGCTTTAAAGAATACCAACAATTTGTGATCAGTGAAGACTTTGAACGTTTAGGCCCCTTCTAGTTAAAATTGCCACTTCATGAGGCAGTGCACAATGGCTACCAGTTCCTTGTTGTGTATAGTGTATCTTTGTTTGCCTTCAGATAGTTTCCTTGACTTGTACGCCACCAGGAGGAAGTCCTTTTCTGCCGTCTGGATGCAGAGTACCCCTCCTATGGTGGAGTCAAATGCATTGGTTTCTAACTCATATATTCCTTTGTGGTTTGGGTACTGGAGGATAGGAGCAGTGACCATATGTTCTTTTAGTTGGCAAAAGTGTTGGTCATGTAGTGGTGTCCAGACAAACTTGGTTGTTTTGCCTGTAATGGCTGAGAGGGGAGCTGTCAGGGCGCCCAAGTCATATATGACCCTTCTAACGTAGGCTACCATGTCTAGAAAGGTACAGAGTTCACTTTTATTTTTGGGGCTGGCATTTGGTTATGACACATATCTTTTCTGGGTCTGGTTTGATTCTGTCCTTGCTGATAATTTGACCAAGGAATGGGAGTTCAGACAAGAAGAAGTCACACTTTGATGGTTTGAAAATGAGTTTGTTTTCTTGGAGGGTACAGAGGACCAGGCAGACATCTTCCCAGTGTTGTTTTAAGGTTGGGATGTAGATGATTGTTGTCAAGGTAGATGATTGCGCATTTTATGATGTGTTCTTTGAAAACCTTGTTCATGAAGGTCACAAAGGTGCTGGGAGAGTTTGATATACCAAAATTGAGAACAACACATTTGAAGGACCCATACTTGATTCTAAATACGGTCTTTGGAATGTCCTCAGGTTTCACATAAATTTTGTGATAACCTGATGTCAAGTCAATTTTTGTGAAGACTTGGGACCCCCCAGGGAATCAAAAAGGTCATCAATAAGGGGCAGGGGATACCTGCTCTTAATTGTTACCTCATTGAGCGCTCTGTAGTCTGTGACAAAATAGAGACCTTTATCTTTCTTTGATATGAAGAAAACAGAAGCATCAAAAGGAAATTTTAAAGTTTGAATTAGGCCTTTCTCAAGGGCTTTGTCCAGATAGGCTTTCAGGGCATTGTCTTTTTGGGGTGTGAGGCAATAGATTGGGTATGCTTTTGGTACACTCCCTTTGAGGTCAATTTATTGTTGTATACTGCGTTCAGGAGGTAGTCCTGATTAGGCTTCTTGGAAGACAGAGGGGAACTCACTGACCAGCTGTTCTTGGATTTAGTCTTTCTCAAGTCTGGTTTCTGCATTTTTAAAGTGGATAACCTTGTACGGTCAGGTGTTTCAATTGATTTTTCTAGGATCAGTTTCCTCTTCTGTTTCCATGATTTTCACAAACACGTGGTATCTCATAAGTGTGTCAAGATGAGTTGGGTAAACATGGTGGTGTACTTTGCCTCATTGAATGGTGAGGGTAGCACTATCCCAGTCAATGTGAGGTTTGGTCTTTCTCATCCAATCTAAGCCAAGTATAAAATCATATTTGGGAATTGGTATGAATGGCCCACTGAGCGTTGTCTGCACGTCTCCAATTTGGGCGCAGAAAGGTTTCACTTCTTTGGTGACTGGTGTGCTTCTGTTATCTGCCATGACAACTCTCTTGATATTGCCTCGGATTGTTGGTAGTTTCATGAGGTTGGTGAATTTCTTGTCAATGAGGCATTGATCTACTCTGGTGTCAAATAGTACTGTGCCCTGATATCTTCAAGAGCAGAACAGATAATTGAGCACTTTATTTTTAGTTTGGGCGGCAAACAGTATAGGATTGCTGGAGGGTGCTTGAATCATGGTGATTGAGTCCACGTCTTGGTCCCTGTACAAGTCTTGTAACGTGGGGGAGGGCAGCTTGCCTAAGCACTCCCATAAGCTTTTCCCTCCTTGGTGGTGCTATCAGTGCTCATTTGATTTCCTTGAGCGGTACAATTTCTGCCTTGAGGATGGGAGTTGTTGGCTCATTTATTTTGTTAGGCCAAGGATCCTTCTTTGCTGTGGGACTTTATTTTTGTTTGTTTGTTACATGTAGATTGTCAGATTTTTGTGCAACACATTTCCCTTCTTGGAACAAATCCTGAAGGTTTTTGCAGTGTGTCATGTCAAACTGACATCTAATGTGTGGGGGGAGGCCATTATAGAAATCAAATTGTGGTTTAGCCTCATCAAAGTTGATGGTTTCAGGAGCTCAATAATGTATGTCATCTGAGGCTGCAATGTATTCCTAAATAGTTCCTGTCATTTTGAAGGTTCTGAGTTCTGTCATTATCACAACATCAGAGTTCTTTATGGCAAATCTATCCAAAAAGGCGGTTTCAAACATTTCCCAGTCTTTTTTGTGACCAGGGTGTTAATTGAACCATTCACTTACAAAGCGTGAGGCAGCCCCAGTAACACGTAAGGAAATTTCACTTGCCCAGAGTTTGCAGGGGTAGCCCACTTGTGTAATTTTTTGAGTACTCTGAATCCAGAGGTTGGCATTTTCTCAACGTAGTCCTGAGAACGTCCTGATTTCTGCTGAGTGTAGGCGCTGGAATACAATGTTGGGTATTTTGGTTGTGTCAGGAACTGGCAGTGAGTTCAGGACTCCTTAAGTACTGAGAAAATTGTACTGTTTGGCTGGTATGAGGATATTTTTAAAGATAGTCAATCCCATATGAACGTCCTGATCTTCTTCATATTGTCTGTAGCCGGTGGGGAGTGCCATCTGCTGGGTTCTTTTTTTGGAGGAATTTTCCCTTAAATTTATGTAGGTGTGGATAACCTACCTGTGCTATCACTGTTGTGTATATACTTCTGGGAAGTATAATAAACAAGATAAAGGGATATTAAGAAGAGAATAATACTTTATTGGATATGAATATAGGATAATATATAGCATCATGGGAAGCCACATACTGTCCATGTACAACATGGTAGTCATTGGGATTATCCAAGTGATTGTTCCTCTTAAGTCACAAGGCTTTTCCAAGCTGTGTTATTATTAGGATCTGGATTATTTGATCCCTGTAATAGATGGTCAAATGATAGTAGTGTCAATGACTTAATGATTAGTTGGTGAGCCATTTGATGACTCATTTGGTGAGCTGCTCAGGGAGTTAAGACCCCAAGATAGAGTAATCAAAGATGTTGCAACATCTCTCCCTGGGGTGCTGGAAGGTGGAACCTTGGGAATTTTCTTGAGAGTGTCAGGTTACAAGCTTGGTACTAATCTAGTTTGGCAAGGGAACAGGGAGTCTGGAGTTATGTTGTGCTGTTATTGCTTTACACTGGCAGAGGCAATTGTGGTGCATGCGCTTTAGTTTGGTTCAAGCGCCAATTTCCTTGATGAGGTAGGTATTGTTGGGCTTGACCTCCATGACAATGCCTAGCCCACATAACCCTGAATCCAACTTATTCTGATTGTGGTTGACAACCCAGATTTTGTCCCCAACTTGGAATTTTTCTGGCTGTAGTTGATTGACTCTCTCTCAATTCTCCTTTGTTGTATGTCTTCCTGGTTTTTTTAGCACTCTGCACGTCAGGATTACTGTCATCTGGCACCTTTTTGTGCAGAGGTAATTGTGGTCCTGCGGTTGTACTAACAAGGGCGGGCTTTTGCCCATAGACAAGTTCATACTGGCTTTTGCCCGTATTGTGGTTGAGTTGTGTTCTGCATGCCATGAGTGCTGTTGGCAGCATGTTGACCCAGGATTTTGGATTTTCAGCAGATAACTTACTGAAGGCTTCCACTAGTGAGCTGTTTATTTGTTCTACTTGTCCATTTGCTTGTGGGTGGTACAGGCTGGCTGTGATGTGTCTTATTACGTTTTTGGCAAGGTAGATATTGGTGTCAATGGCCTTAAGTTTGGTTCCCCTGTCTGCTATTAGGAGGTTGGGGTTTCTAAACTTGGCTATGATCTCTTTCCCAATAAATTGTCTTAAAACATTGCCTTTGTGTTCTTTTGTTGCTTGTTCCACGGGCCATCTGGTGGCATAGTTGATAATTGTTTTGACGTATTTTTTTTGCCTTTGTTCTTGACAGACATTGGTCCCAAAATATCCAGTGAACACACTTTGAAAGATTGTGTGATTTCCACTGGTATTACTGATTTGGGTGATGCCTTGGAGCAGGCGTACTTTTTACAGACCTCACATTGTTCCAGTACTTCCTTGATATTGTCCAGCATGTTGAGCCATCAAAAGCGGGTCTTCAGGTCTCATGCAAGTTCCTGCTATGGGTGTGTCCCAGATCTCTGTGGTATTAGAAGATTGTGTCAATCTTTTGTGTTGAGAGGAAATAGGGTAAAGTATCACCACTTGGAAGTATTTGGTATAATGTGCCATATACATTTTTGAACAGATTTTTGTTCTTGAGGACTTTCTCTTGGATGTCCATTGGTGTACTAGGTGGGAGCCCTTCTTGGAGATTCCCCATGATTAACATGGGCCAATCAGGATCTCTGTCAGCGCATATGACATGTTTACTGTATAACCCTGATAGGGCGTCTGCAGTAATCATTTCTTTGCCTGGCTTGTATTTGATTGTCATGGGATACCTTTGTATAAGGCTCATCCATTCAGCTTGTCTTTGTGATAGGTGTTGTTGGGGTTTGAAGAATATCAGTGACTTGTGGTTGGTTAGCACTTTTAATATTTATGCACCTTCCATTTCAAAATTAAAAATTTCCTGTTAACAATTCATGTGGTAGAATCCCAGCTACAGGATTTGAACCCCAAAACCCTGCAGCCTGCAGGCCCAGCTGTCTGCGTTTTCCTGGGCTCAAACCAGAGTCAAATTTGACTTTGGAGAAACTCATGAGATCTATCAACCTGGAGTTGCTTGCACCAATGTCTCACCTGCAAAAGAATCCCTTTAGTTGGGCCAATGAGAGTGTGGGCCTGGCCAACAACCCTGAGATAACTGGGGCCACCTCTGGTAAAGAATTAAAAAAGCTTCCCTTAGAATGCGGGCCACCTAAGGATAACAAATCCTGCAGCTCAAAAGGGAAATTTGAGTTCCCCCATTCCAACCTAGCCAATGAGAGATCCCCTGGGCAGGATGCCACCAATGATTTCCAAACCATGAAAGACAGTATCACCTGGCCCAGAAGGGGTTGCAAAAGTTTTCCTATGGCAGATGGGTATACTTATTGTCAAAGTAAGTTCCATAATGCTCGGGATTATTTGGCTGAGTAGGAAATCTCAGAAAGCCAGGAAACCTTTGATGAAGCTGACTGATTTAACAGACTTGAATCAAATGGTTGATTGCAAATGGGTTACAGCTACTCCAATTTGCCAGTTGAATCTGATTCCCCTCTGTAAGTTGATGTTAATAAATCAACTAAAAAAGGGTCACCAGATATGAACTTATTTATCAGCATGATTGTCAGAAATTGGTCACCAAAGGTTCTTTGCAACCTGGACCAGATACTCCCTTGGCAACGTGGAAGAAATAGGAGCTCAGGATCCAGGTTGTATTGCTTAGTCAATTTTTGATATATATATTGAATAATTTTCACTGTTTCAACTCTAAGAGTTGAGTCCTCTTAAAAATTTACTCAATAAAAATCATATATCCCTTGGTCTAATTTAGATTTTTAAAATACATCCTGTAGTTGGATTGTTACGCTGCTTTCCCTACAATCTGATTATAAGCCAGATCATTACTGGAAGATGGGGGCCTGTAGTTGGAACTTTGTTGTTGGCACCTCCCAATGTTAATTCCATGCCTGTTGATCTTGGAGTTGTCCCCCCTGTCTTTGAAACTGAAAATTGTGTTGCATCTCAATGTCCTGAATTTTATTCTGAAGATACTCTGATGCTTTTACAGGCTATTTATCTTGGGCTACTTTGGTTAGGATTAATTGTTTTACTTAATCCTAGTATCTCAATTGGAAATCTCATAAAACAATATCTGAAGCCACGTTGGTGGTTAATCATTAATTCTATGTGGATTTGGGTGGTAATTCCCATCCATTTAGAAATGGCTTCATACTATCCTGCAATTTCTGTCACACTTATACCCTGGGCTGCCAAGAAGTTGCCCATTGCCATTCTTGCAATAAAGTGACATGAACCTTTGGTTCAACCAGGTTGTTCCATATTTGATTTTAGTTCTATTTTGTTTGCAGTCTACCTCCTGCAGCTCTGTACCTCATACCCATCAACTCCAAGAAATTGCAGACCAACCACCCAAACTATACTGTTCACCAGGAGCTCCCTTTGGCCTGGTACATTTCACTGAATACCCACCCAACCTGGTGTATTTGGAATTCATCCTAGAAAAAATCTTGCTCTACGGCCCAGAAGCCAGAACCAGAGAGACTGAAATTATTGGCAGAGAATGAACCTGGGTCACTATACCTCCCCTGCTGTTCTGCAACAAGTACAACTACTTGCCTGTCTACCTAGTTCCAATGACACCACCTCTCACCCCACAGCCCAACAGTCCACAGGAATCTGTTGCTAGCAATGAATCTACTTTCACTCAAATATTTGAAGTGATGTATATCACCCTCACCGGCCTTATTGATTCAATAGTGCCTTCCAGAAGACCCTGGGCTCTTCTGGGCAAATAATTATCTTATATAGTAAAGTTAGCCCCAATCTTGTGGTGAGCCCTTCCCTCAGGACCCGCGGGCTGTCTGCCCATAGGTTCTCAAGAACCCCCCACAGGCTGGATCCCTGAAATTCCAGGTAACATTTTCACTTCATGAGACAGTGCATAATAGCTACCAGCTCCCTGTCATGCATTGGATATCTTTGTTCACCATCAGACAGTTTTCTTGATTCATATGCTACAGGGAGGAAATTCTTTTCTGCAGTTTGAATTCAGATTACAACTCCAATGGTGTAATTGGATGAGTCAGTTTCTAGCTTGTATATCCCTTCACAGTTTGGATATTGTAAGATGGGGTAAGTGACCATGCACTATTTTAGTTGTCAGAAACATTGGTCTCTTAGTGGTGTCTATACAAATTTGGTTGTCTTGCCTGTAATTGCAGATAGGGGAGCAGTTAAGGCGCCCCAGTCAGGGATAAATCTTCTGACATAGGCTAACATGCCTAGGAATGTACAAAGATCACTCTTATTTTGCGGTGCTGGCATGTTGTTAATGACACATATATTTTCTGGTTCTGGGTTTATTCTGTCCTTGCTGATAATGTGTCCTAGGAATGGTAGTTCAGACAAGAAGAAGTCACATTTTGAGGGTTTGGCTATAAGTTGGTTTTCTTTGAGGGTGCAGAGGACCAGGTAGACGTTTTTCCAGTGCTGTTCTATGGTTGGACTGTCAATAATTATGTTGTCCAGGTAGATAATTAAGCGTTTTCCAATGTGTTCCTTGAAGACTTCATTCATAAAGGTTAAAAAGGTGCTTGGAGCGTTTTTCATGCCAAAGTTAAGGGCTACACCCTCAAAGGAACCCTAATTTGTTCTCAAGGCTGTTTTTGGCATATCTTCTGGTTTCACACAAATTTGGTGAAAAAACTGATGTCAATTCAAATTTTTGTGAAGACTTGGGACCCCCAGGGCATCAAAAAGGTCATCAATCAGGGGCAGAGGATACCTGTTCTTAATTGTGCCCTTGTTGAGCACCCTGTAATCTGTGACTAAGCAGAGTCCTCCATCTTTATTTGTTACAAAGAAGACATTGGCACCAAAAGGCAATATAGAGGGTCTTATGAGTCCCTTTTCAAGTGCTTTGTCAAGATAGGCTTTTAGGGCATTGTCTTCTTGTGGTGTTAGGCGGTAAATAGGACATGCCTTTGGCAAACTTCCCTTGAGGTTGATTTTGTCTGTATGCCCCAATTGGGCAGTAGTCCTGGTAAAGTTTCTTGGAAAACAGAAGGGAATTCAATGACTAGCTGTGCTTGGATTGGGTCTTGTTCACATGTGGTTTCTGTACTTTTAAAGTGGATAACCTCATATGTGCAAGTGTTCCAATTGATTTTGCTAGGATCAGTTTCCTCTTCAGTTTCCATGATTTTTTTACAAACACATGATCTCTCATAAGCGTGTCAAGATGAGCTGGGTAAACATGGTGGTGCACCTTGCCTTGTTGTATGGGGAGGGTAGCACTATCCCATTTGATATGAGGTTTGGTCTTTCTCATCCAGTCCAGGCCAAGTATAACATCATACTTGGGGATTGGTATGATTGGGCCACTAAACGTAGTCTGCATGTCTCTGATTTGGGCGCGTAAAGGTTTTGCTTCCTTGGTGACTGGTGTACTTCTGTTATCTGCCATGACAACTCTCTTGATATTGCTTTGGACCGTGAGTGGATTCATGGGGTTGGAAAATTTGTTGTCAACAAGGAATTGGTCTGCTCCAGTGTCAAATAGTGCTGTGCCCTGATATCTGCAAAAGCGGAAATGATAAGAGATGAGTTTATTTCCAGTTTGGGTGGCAAACAGTAAAGAATTGTTGGAGGGTACTTGGATCATGATTATTGAGTCCATGTTGTGACCTGAGGCGCGGCACAGATACACAACAGGGAATCCTAGCCTTAGGATTGGATTCATACTAAGTCTCAGTTAGGATGAAAGGGAAGGCTAGTTGATTACCTTATGGCCCTGATTGAATAATATCTGCTAGACATGGCTAGAGAGGTGTCAAAGTATGTGAAGACACAAAGACAAAAATGTGAATAGAACTTTTATTTTATTGGATAATAGGAAATGCAATATATATTGGTAGACACTACTACAAAACTTTACCAGGACAGTAGGATCACTCACCACAAGCATGAGTGGGGCAAGCAAGTTGCGCAGACTCAGGAAACTGGACAATTGAATTTCCCAAATTGGAGCCAGACTAATTTCAAAGGGCAAAAGCAAAAGAGAGATGTTTGTCCTCAAAATAACCCATCAAAGGCGAAATTGAAACATGGTGAATGGCGGCATTAATGACAGTCCACGTCTTGGTCCCTGTACAAGTCTTGTAGAGTGGGGGGAGGGCAGCTCTCCTAAGCACTCCCCTGAGATTTCCCCTCCTTGTTGATATTATCAGTGCTTGCTTGATTTACTTGAGTGGTGTGATTTCTGTTTCAAGGATGGGTATTATTGGCTTGGTTGTTTTTCTTGTTAGGTTGAGGGTCCTTATTTGCTGTGGGACTTTCCTTTTGTTTTTTTGTTACATGTAGGTTTTCAGATTTCTGTGCGGCACGTTTCTCTTCAAGAAACACATCCTGAAGGTTCTTGCAGAGTGTCATGTCAAACTGATGTCTAATGTATGTGGGGAGGCCATTGTAGAAGTCCAATCATAGTCCAGCTTTGTCAAAGTTAATGATGTTGGGAGATCAGTCATGTAGATCTTCATAATTTGCAATGTACTCCTCAAGTGTTCCTATTATTTTGAAGGTTCTGAGCTCTGTCATGATCACCATGTTGAAGCCCTTTATGGCAAACCTTTTGAGGAAGGCGGCTTGAACACATCCCAGTCCTCACTGTGATCAGGATGTTGGTCAAACCATTTGCTTACAAAGCATGATGCAGCCCCTGTGACATGGAGGGCAGTCTCACTGGCCCAGAGTCTGTGGGGATAGCCCACTTGTTTAAATTTTTTTGGGTGATTTGGATCCAGAGGTTGGCGTTTTCTTGACGTAGTCCTGAAAACATTCCAATTTCTGCTGAGCGTAGGCATTGAAAGATGATACTGGGTATCTTGGGCACCTGCAGGCTTGCAGAAGTTGGAGGCTGGTTCAGGAGTTTACGAGTGTGGAGAAGGTTGTACTATTTGGTAGGGACAAGGATGTTGTTGAAGACAAAAAAACCGGTAGGGACGTCCTATCCTTTTTTGTAGTCTCTCCAGCCTGTGGGGAGTGCCATCTGCTGGATTCTTTTCTTGGGAGGAATTTTTCATTTAAGTTGTGTAGGTGTGGATAACCTACCTGTGCTACCACTGTCAAGTTTATACTTCTGGGAAGTATAATAAACAAGATAAAGGGGAAAATTAAGAAGAGAATGATACTTTATTGGATATGAATATAGGATAATATATAGTATCATGGGAAGCCACATACTGTCCATGTACATCATGGTAGTCATTGGGATTATCCAAGTGATTGTTCCTCTTAAGTCACAAGGCTTTTCCAAGCTGTGTTCCGCTTAGGATTTGAAATTTTTGATCCTCATAATAGATGGCCAAATGATAGTAGTGCCACTGACTTAATGATTAGTCAAGGAATCATTTGGCAAGTCACCTAGGGAATTAATTCCCCAAGAGGGAGTAGTTGTAGATGTTGTGACACGTATTACATAATTCTCAGAAGTATATATATGAAGGAAGTAATTTTAATATGTAACTTTACAATATTTTGTTTTATTGAAACTTATTTTTATTGCAATTTTGGGTTCTCTGGGGTCAATTAGCCCAAGAATATCAAGGGGCTTAATTTTTACCAAGTAACCGCTCACTATACGCTTTATTTTTAATCAAAAGGGGTCAGAATCCAGTAGTTGGTTGGAGCTAATTTTTCTACACCTTCGTATTGAGTTGGCTGGTGACGAATTCAATTTTGACTGCCAAACTCCCCATAGTATTTTTTGGGTTGGCTACAGCTTCTGTATCGCACATTTGCATTATCTTCAAAACCGATATTACTTTTACTCGGGGTATATAAAAGCCTGGTAAAGTATATCATCATGTTCTTCATTTTTAACCGTTGCAGGAGCACGTGTTTATGTTTTGAATGGCTATGGAGTTTTATTGTATCAAAGCTGCGGTTAATAGCCTTCTGGAAAGCATATTTTTTATGTGAAGGGGGAAGACACTTAACAGATCATATACTAGCAAAAATGGAATGGTATGTTTATTGCCAACGGAATAAGCTTATACAGCGGCAGACAAGGATTGTGGCGGCTAATTGGACAGAGTGAATTTAAAAAAACAAGGGAGTCATATTTTTGTTTTGGTTGAAACTTGTTTTTGATCCGGGCTGGCTAAGCTTTTCAGATTTTGACTTGATAATCGGGAAGCTACGTCTGAGATGGAATATTATGCCATGGTAATTTCAAAGGATTTATCTGAATGTTCATTGTTACAAGTAGGGTAGGTTTCTGTAAAATGTTTACATTTAATCTAAAATTTAAAGTATACAGACTAATTCGCATCTAGAATGCTAAAGATCAGGAAGCTAGAGATTACCAGTTGTAGATAAATTGCTTATGTAAAGATCAAGAAAGACTATATGCTCATAAGGCCTCGGTTCTGTATCAAACTCTAGAAGCCATACTAAGACCAAGGCTGGTCGATTACTGACGTACATTCACGTTCACCGTTGAGTTGCGGAGCAGATTCATTTTTCATGAAATTTTCATGTGATGGTCGTGCATCCATATCTTTTAAAAAACCACAACGTTGTTTATAGAAACTGAAGCTTCTTATATTAAGTAAGGAGTAAATAAAGTGGTTGAATAAAATAGAGAATCGTTTATTATCATTTCAAATGAGTTTCAACAAAAATCTATCGTGTTGAGTTGCTGCTTTTGGCGGTACCGTTAACTTGCCCCTTGGGCTCAAAGTTCTTTCCAACTTCCTTCCAGAAGTTGCTGGTGAGATTGAAAACCTGGGCAAACACATCAGTGTCGTTGTTGCTGTTGGTATTGAGCTTCATGGACTCGGGCACAGCTTCGGATTTGGATGCACTCCATGGAAACATAATTCCAGAGTTTGGGACTGCATTGGCGTTAACGCTAGCACCAAGAGCGAGAAGACATAAAGAGATGGCCTGCATTTTAACTGATCACTAATCGATAGGTGCTAGCCCTTATTTGCTTGCCTCCTATTTTATAGTGCTTGGCGGCATCGGATTTAACCAAGGGCTGCCTTTGATGTTAGTTGCTTTTCGAAACGCACTTCAAATGTTTATCAAGTTGCTTGCCCCACTGACGATCGTGTAATGAAATGTATATGCACTGTCGATCAAACGCAGTTCCAATCATTTCATGTACCTGGGTTGGTAGGAAAAGATTTCTCACCCAGCAATCAGCTCGGGAATTTTCGGGACGATCCATCCCGATACGCTCAATACCGCCAATCAACTTCTCAACCAGCAACTGAATGTGTTACACGTCAACGTACACATTTGATCCTATTCTTGCAAAGATACCTGAGCACGGAAAGAAAACCAAACTGGATCATTGATCATCGGTTTGAAGTACTCAACTTAGCTTTAATTTGATAAGTCATGTAGTTACATATTTAGGAAATAATGTACCGCAGAGTTTGAGAGACAAGCCAGGCACACAATCGACTTGTATAAAGATCTATTGTGCAGAATAGGAGGGCAACTATTGATTAGTAAACAAAATGCAGGTCATCTCTTTAGCTCTTTTCGCTCTCGGTGCAAGCGCCATCCCAGCTACCGCCCCTGAGTCTGCTGCTGTTGCTCAAACCTCTTCGCCGCGCGAAGGTATGAGCACCATCGCTTCCAAGAACCCAGCCCCACTCAACGTCAATGCCAGCGAGCCCAGTTACTTTGACCAGTTCGTAACCTCTGCCACCAACTTTTTCCAAGGTTGGTCCAAAAGCTTGGAAACCAAGGATGCCAAGAACTCAAAGGACGTAAAGGACATCAAGGACACCAAGGACTCTAAAGACTCCAAGGATATGAAGAAGGACGAAGTTAAGAAGGACGACATGAAGAAGAGTTCTTCGGCAAAATAGATTTTCGGCTTTTATTTGACTGGCTTCAAATAAAGATGCTCGGGTTTAGAAAAGATGTCCACCGTTTTACTTTATCATATATACTACTTTTCAAATTTTTCCTTTTTACTTCGCTTGGAAACCGAGACTATTGATTGAAAAAACCCTTGCGTCTTTCCAACTCCGTAATTATCAAACTTGTCGATGAAAACCTATCAAGCATAATCAGGGATGCTTCGGCTCAGCCCCGGCTGGCTTCCGGCTCTAAGCCGCTACAGCTAGAACGTAATTTTAAATGATTTAAGCATTGTCAATTAAGTCTTTGATAGTAGTGGCCCAGAGCCAGAATCTGGCGGCGGCTGCCCGGGCTTGGCCGAAGCAGCCCTAAGCATGATTCATTAAATAAGATGATGTATGTACCCAGGATATAAATAATGATGTCATCCTATAGAATTAATTCCAATCAACAACTTTATGACAAACTGAACCCTATCTTGGTGCTCGCAACTCTCCAAAAGCAGTATTCCCGTATATTCAATTAGTTTAACTAGGCATATAATCGCAGTAATACTACCACCCAATCTCAGCAAACAGCTTATGTAAAAATTAATATTAAGCTACAGGTTAGAAAAAACCATCTTCCTGTTAAAAGAAGCCTTTAAAGAATCTTTGTCGTATTAGAAACAGCAAATTAATATGCTTGATCTATATACAACTATTACTATTGCATCAATTGGCTACACTCGTCTTATTTACTATGGGGGTTAAGTCCCCTTCTTTAACATACTACTATAAGTGCAAAGGATATAACTACAACACTATATATTCTTTATTCTTGAAAGTATTTCTGGTCTTAAACTGCTTTTAAGAAATTGTTGGCTGTAACTGTTTGATCGAAGCAATCAGTTTGATCGACAGCGAGATTAGATTGACCAATTTTAGCGATATATTTACTCTAAAAACCAGAACAAAGCTACTTGATTAAATTATATGGATTTAAGTTACTTAAAGAAAAATCATGAAAAATAAAATCGGGTTGATTATTAGCAAGCTCAAATCCATATAAAAAGCACACTTTTTAGTTTTTAATAGTAAAAAAGATAGAGATTGCTAGCTTGAGGATGATATAGTTGATGAAAATAAGTATATTGCTTATAAATTTTAAACTAAAAAAGCAGCTCGATAAAGCTAATGAGAACAAAAAGATTTAAGCTTTGGTTATAAGTGCCAGATGACTTAATTATTTTCACAGAAAATGGGAATAGTTGTTAGATTTTGCTTTTATGAAAATGTTACTTTTTACAGTCAAAAATAAAATTTTGCTTCCCATAAAGTTTAAAAATAAAGCTTACTTATTAACCGCATCTGTTGCATCGAAATATAAGCGGGAAGTTTACATTATAGCTGCATATAAATTATTTAAAATTATATTTTAAGCAACGCAATATTAATTTTGATAAAATTAAACGAATTATTATGGTGAAACAGCTAGAACCGTAAAAGTGGCTTTTGATTAGAGTACTAGCTATTAAATGGTCCCCATTAATTTTGCCTAAGTTGATCACGAATTATCTAAAAAGAATAAAATCATTACATAATTTATTTAAATTATGCTTTGGAAGACAACCTTTTAAGTTTAGAAATAAAGTCTAGTGGACTAACCATCTACACATGGTTATTAGCTTCTTGATATCTGAATAAGCACGAATTGAAATTAGTAATCCATCACCAATTTTTATCTATATGATCCTAGAACCATTTCAAAGTTACATATTGCATTGCTTGCATAATACTAACATTTTTTGAGTGATTCCCTCTCATTTAATATCCCTTTAAGTACATATCATCCCAAATCATCAGCTCAAAAGCCTATTGTTAAACTTAATTTTACTCCAAATGGCTCCTCAGATAAATTTGATATCTCTATTCCTAGTTCTAAAGTAATTTTCACCTAGGCTTTCAAATTAAAAACAACCAAACATATTACAACCGTATCTGATACGTGTGCAAAGCGGGTAATCTATAAAGATCATCCCTGCTCACTTTTAATTTATTTGAATGCCTTTATCAATGAACACACAATTATAAAGGATTTAATCGGATCTATATTTTAGGGTCACTGGAACAGAGCAGAAAACAAATTGTTAAATATACCTGTTTTAACATCAGAAGGCTGGGAAACCCCAAAACTGGTGTACCCTACTCAACCCCATCAGAGGAGGTCGATATTTTAACTTATGTGTCTCAAAATTACGGATCGATTGTTTGAAACTTATGCTTGCAGTATCACCCGCTGGGGCATTGGAAAATTATTTTACTGTGAATGTTTCTCCTAAAATGCGCCTTTGAGGAGCTATATGTCCAAGAGATTTTCCATCCACCAGATAAAATTCTTGGTATCTTATATACAAGTTAACGAGGGATATGAGGGGGAAATGTGGCTGAAACATTATGAAGCATTTTTAATACAGGCCCAAGGAACACCTAGGGGCAGGGGCAACAATATTAAAGGGAAACTGTCAGTTTTTAATTTGTATCAGATAATATTTGTTTTGGGGCTTTCAAAGTAAATATTAATGCTACCTAAAAGGGGGAAATACACAAGAAAATAGCTTAGTAAGAGTATTAAAACACCTTGACAAGATATCAAAAATTATCTTTTTATTATATGACTTTAGAGCCTTGATAGTATTATTTCTTCTAATTAGAAAGCCTAGTCCAATCTAGTCCAGATATGGTATATAGCATGAAAACTTTGAAATCAAGGAAATATTTGGGAGAACTAAAGGATAATCTAGAAAAGATAAGATATGGTTGATTAATGTCAGATAATTATGGACTGTGGTATTTTATCATCTGCCAGATGATATCCTAAGTCTTCTAACATTAGGAAAGTACAGAGAACCTGTGACTTTGGCGTAACCTTTGGCCCAGAATATTTTGTTGGCATCAGAAGTAGCAAGTCTGACAGGGCCCAAGGCCCAAAGGATTTGGGACGGTTCTTCCTACTCCTGAATATAGGTTCATAAGTTTTTGTCTCTATATTTTACTATATATAATTATACTTTATAATGACAGTATCATACTTTGCTCTACTAATAAAGCCTAAGAGAGGATCTCATTAAAGAAATATGACTTGGATCAATCATCAAGTCAATATGGAATCATCAGTCTTTTATTCATATGGACTGGCTTTAAGGCGGCCTGCCTGCCTGTGTTTTATCCAAGTTAGCTCACAATGCTAGAAGATACTGAAGTAGCATTATGGCAACCCAACAGGAGGTCTATCCTTGTTGGGGTGGTTTTGAAGGAAGCTTGCTTGACATCTTCCACAGATTGGTATCCTTTCTGTCTACCTGGGCCACTTCCAGGGCTAGCTAGCCAGTGGTTAGCTACTAGTTAACAGAGATGATTGTTTCACTTAATCAGAGTGTCTTAAATTAGGTGCATATTGGAATGGTCAATGCTATCAGTGGAATTAATCCTGATGATCAAAGCTATTCCAGTTTGCACTCAAATCTGTCAGATCCGGCAGATTTGCATTTCTAATTATATCTAGGATGTTACAATGGTTTGGCCAACCTTTTACATCCAGATGGATTGATTTTGGGAACTGCAAGCAGCTTCCATAATGGGCAGCTGCAAGCTGCAGCCACTCTGGGGTAACATACACCTACTATTCCCTGCCAGATTGTCCGGATCATCCCTAGATGGGAAGATTTTGGATGCAAGAGCCTGGAAAACACCAGAAGATGTTGTAATATTCCAGACAATAGTGCAGGTGTTAATTACACTCATGCATCCATCATACAGCCTTTCTAGTATATAAACTTCCCTTATTTCCCAATAAAAGATATACTTCACACATTACCTACTTGATTTTACACTCTACTTAGTTTTTACCTTAGATTTAAAGTAAAGACTTAAGAGTCTTTAAGATTTGTATTAATTTTTATATAGGCCTACAACCATATTCTTACAAACTAGCACTCCAGACGTTAATCCCCAAGACGTCCACAAGGCCCAATTCACAACATTGGTGCTCACTCCAATATGTATCCTACCAGATACGTCATACCTGCAGAACACCCCTGCTGTGGTCCTGTTTCAGCCCTGGGAGGGGATAGCTCTCTTCCTAACTTCTACTTTGGTGAAGATGTACTTTCCTTCCTAGATAAAGTGGAAAACTTTACTGTTGGTTATACTGAAGATCAGAAGATCAAATATCTACTAAACAGCTTGTGTCAAAATTCCTTTGATACTATTATGCTCTACCTCGGCTTCAGTTACTCCTATCAGTACCTCCAAAGAGTGATAAAGCAAAAACTCCACTACCCACAAGCTTGTACCAAAGCCAGCCCCCTCAATGGTTTGAGAATCACTGGAACACCTCAGAACTGCCACTTGGATGCTTCTGAAAGCTTTAATGATTCCAGAATTAGCCCTGAATCACCCAATGCTCCTATTGCTGGATCATTGAACAAGGTTAAACATCCTGATTCTTTGTCTTGTGAAGTCAATCAAGTTAGTGAGGCTCAACACCTTGCAGAAGAAGATAAAGTGGAATTTGTAGAGAGTATCTTTGAACCTAAAGAATCTCTTACTGAAGTGGAGCCCACCAAATCACCAATCATCCATGAAGAGTACAGTGAAAAGAAACAGGATTTGATCCATGAAGTAAATTCCATGGAGGTGCTAATCAGCAAGGATAAAGGTATATCCTTGGCTGCACCTATAGCATTACTTTCTCTGGATCTGTTGGAACCCTCTCTGTTGATCACAACATCAGAGGTGAAGATTCAGCTAAGGATGACAATGTTGTCCTTGATGAGGAGAACCTTTTGGGGAATCTTCAAATATAGAATTGAGAAAGAAGAGAAGTATATTTTATTGGATAATACTTTAGACTTATATAGATTTAGCTGTGGCAGAGATTTAGTTAGAGTGAACCTAGGGGTTGGTCATGCGCAGGATGGGTTTGAGTCGCTGGATACTTGGACAGTCATGTGATATTGCTTTGTTGCCATTTCCAGCATGTCAAACTGGATATTGGAAAGGCATCAAATCAGGTGATTAATGGATGTTAAGTAGGTTGGTGGTAGCCAGAATAATTGTACATCCAGATCCTTGACACTATTCTAAACTTAAATTATATCCTAGAACAAGGGCCATCATATGAGCCATCATCCAAAACACTTCTAGAAGAGTCCAACATGGACTGGGCTGTCAGGTCAAACACTCTAAGATAAAAGGTTTTGAGCCCATTGTATTAGAGTAGCTCTGATTAAGTGAAAAAATCATCTCTGTGAACTAGTAGCTAACCACTGGCTAGTTAGCCCTAGAAGTGACCCAGGTAGACAGAAAGGATATCAATCTGTGGAAGATGTCAAGCAAGCTTCCTTCAAAACCACCCCAAGAAGGATAGACCTCCTGTTGTGTTGCCCTAATGCTACTTCAGTATCTTCTAGCATTGTGAGCTAACTTGGATAAAACGCGGGCAGGCAGGCCACCTTAAAGCCAGTCCATTAGAATAAAAGACCAATGATTCTGTATTGACTTGATGATTGATCCAAGTCCTATTTCCTTAATGTGATCCTCTATTAGGCTTTATTAGTAGAGAAAAAGATAATACTGTCATTATACAGTATAATTATCTTTAAAATATAGAGACAACAAACTATGAACCTATATCCAGAAGTAGGAAGAACTGTCCCAAATCCTTTGGGCCTTGGGCCCTGTCAGACTTGCTACGTCTAATTCCAATAAAATATTCTGGGCCAAAGGTTACGCCAAAGTCACAGGTTCTATGTACTTTCCTAATGTTAGAAGACTTAGGATATCATATGGCAGATGATAAAATACCATGGTCCACAGAATTTCTGACAAGCCGTTTATTTTGAAATTAAACCACACATCCCATTAAAGAAAGTGTTGCAACTGGAATCAATATCCCAGTTACCACCATATCTCATAATAAATAGGAGGTGCTCAATCAACCACCCCATGATGAATCTAATGCTAAATCTTCTTTTTATTCCCTTGAAATAGAGCTCTATAATATTTCCCTATAAGGAGCAACCTTAATTAGAATGAAAATTCCCCACATGAACTTCTTCAGCATCTTTACACATATGATATAGATCACAACACCTGTATCACCCCCTTAGTGACCCAATATTTTTTATCTTGCTATAATTATTCACATAGCCTTTAATAAATTTTATCTTAGTCATGATGTATTTTTCTGTCTGTTTTCTGGACTTTAGTCTTCCCAACACCAATACTGAACTATTTTTGATTCAATTAAAACAGTAACAGCAGCAGGATGTTTGATTAATACCTACCTTTAAGGAAATCCCCCAATAAATGATGGGGCAAGAGCCACATGGCTAAAATTCATAAAGAACTCTTCCTTTTGTTGCAACTGAACCAATGAGGATTCAGTATTTAGAATTGGGGAAAACAAAAGTCCAATAGAGAGGACAAAATAATAAGAATAATGTATTGTTTATTGTAGAATATTGTGATTAATATACCATATGGGGAAAGCCACAAGGCCGCAAGGGTGTGGCATAGTGGGGAATTCCATGTAAGGTTTGAAGCCAAGGAATAGCTCCGTGCGGGGATCAGCAAGTCAAATTGGTAGCGCTCCTAATTAGGATGAAGTACCTGTCACTTGATATTGCCATCAGATTAATCCATGTTGTTAGACACGTCAAGGGGCGACTCATTGAGCGCCCCTGTGTATTGTAAGATACATTAGCAGGCAGTCTGGAAGCTTGGTTGCAACCCCCTTGACCCCCTGCTTGTTGTCAGACACCAAGACCAGAGTCTGCAGAAGGTTTGGGAAGGTCCACACAAAAAGCCTTTGTGTGGGGATGGAGCACAGGGGCGCAAGCAATCATGGTGAAGCTTCTTGGTATTTCCTTGGGCGTCTTCAAGTTGATAAGTATGATTGTCATAGACAGCATATATCTTGAAGGGCCCTAGGTGAATGGGCTCCAACTTGGCAGAATTGGGATTGAGGGTGTAGACGGGGTCACCTACGGCGTATCTAGCTTCAAGGTGCTTTGTCTCCCCTTCAATATGCTTGTGTTCTATTTCCTGGGCTTTGGCACGCCATTGATATAGGGATGGGGTTGTTACTAGGGGGAGGCTTGTTGGGAACTCTGGACTGTAGCTTTCCCTGTTCAACTCCTGCAAGACTGTCAGGCATCCCAAAGGCCAGGGTGCTGGGGCTGAACCCTGTGCCCCTGTTGATTCTTGCTTGCAGGATAAGTAGAGCTGTGGGCAGGTGTTTGGTCCATGCAGTGTTGGGGTGCTCTTGTGAGAGCTTGGCAATCAGTTGAACCAGTGAGCCATTTAACTGTTCCACGTGTCCATTGGCTTGAGGATGGTATGGGGCCGTAATTATACATTGTAGTGCGTTTTTGGCACAGTATGCCTTCATGACATGCCCAACAAGTTTGGGGCCGCAATCCGTGATGAGACGTTTGGGTCGCCCAAAGCAGGCCACAATTTTCTTGCCAATGAAGCAGGTGATGGTGGTGGCAGTGTGGTTAGTTGTTGCCCAGGCCACTGGCCAGCAAGTGAAGTAGTCAATGGCAGTGATAATGTACTTCTTTCCCAGTCTGTCTTTGGGGAGTGGTCCCACAATGTCAATGGCCCACTGCTTGAAGGGTTCCATGGCCTTGATGGGCAAGACAGACTTGGGGGGTGCAGGTTTGGACGTATTCTTTTTGCACAGCATGCACATTTCAAGGAGGTCCAAGATGTCTTGATGCATGCGCAGCCACCAAACCTTTTGTTTCATGTTCTTGAAGAGGTTACACCCTCTGATGTGACCCAGGGTTTGGTGGTAGTGCAATATTGTGTCACCTTGTTGTGTGGTGGGAATTTAAGGTGTCTTTTCACTTGTCTCTGCCTAATGGCAGACGTTACCAGCATCGGTGGTGAACTGAATTTTGTTGTCCTTCAGCTTGGAGATGATTACCAAGTTAAGGCCCTTGTAGCAAGATGCCTCAGGGCGGAGGTAGAGCATAGGTCAATCTGGATTCAAGTCATTGTCCCCAGTGATGGACGCTATGTAGAGTTTCAAAAGGGCATCAGCTGTGACAAGCTCCTTCCCAGGCTTGTACTTGATGCGTATCTGGTAAGGGGATAGACGCTCAACCCATCCTGCTTGGTGGCGTGTCAAGTGGGACTGCATGTTGAAGTACTGAAGTGACTTATGGTCTGTCAGAATGCGGGGTGGGAAGGTAGCACCTTCCAGGTAACAGCGCCACTTCTCAACGCAGTGCACAATTGCTGCCAACTCTTTATAATAAATGGGATAGCGTTGTTCTGAGTCAGTAAGTTTCCTGGACTCATACACCATGGGGAGGAAGATGCCATTATTGGTTTCTACCCTTAGCACGCCCCCTATGGCTCTGTCAGAGGCATCAGTCTCAAGTTTGTACTGACGGTTTCAATTGGGGAACTGCAGTACTGGTGCTGTTGTGAGTCTTTGTTTCAACATCTCAAAGGCTCAATCTCTGTTAAGGGTCCAATGGAAGCGCTGCTTGGTGTTGAGGAGCTCAGTGAGAGGTGCATTTAGTTCCCCACAATTGTGAATGAACTTATGTACGTAGGCAAATTATGCCTAAGAATGTCTGCACCTGGCCCACATCAGTGGGGGGCGGCATGCTAGTGATTGCCTTGATTTTGGCAGTGGCAGGCTTTATCCCTTTGGCAGAGATGGTATGCCCAAGAAATAACAGCTCCAACTTGAGAAACTTGCATTTGGAGGGTTTAGCTTTTAGCTGGTTTTTCTGAAGGGTATCAAGGACAGCACAGAGGTGTTGGAGATGTGTGGTTTGATCTTGACTGAAGACAATAATGTCGTCAAGGTACACAACCACACATTTTCCAATCAGGTCCTCAAATGCTTTGTTCATCAACATGGCAAAGTTGGAAGGAGCGTTGGTCATTCCAAAGTTCATGACACAACACTTAAAGGACCTGTAGCGTGTGCAGAAGGCAGTTTTTGCCTCATCCCCAGGTGCAATGCAAACCTGGTTGTACCCCGCAGTGAGATCAATCTTGCTAAAGACCTTTGTGCCTGTGAGTGTATCAAACAGGTTGTCAATCAGCGGCAGGGGGTACTTATTCTTAACTGTCACCTCATTTAGGGCGTGGTAGTCTGTGACCAAGCAAAGGGACCCGTCCTTCTTGGCTACAAAGAAGACAGCCACCCTGTATGGAGAGAGCAAGGGATGAATGAAGCCCTTATCAAGCGCGTCCACAAGGTGCTGGCGGAGGGTCTCATCTTCCTTTGGTGTAAGACAATATAATGGTTGTGCTTTAGGTAACAGCCCTTGAAGTTGTACAGCGTGCTGGATCTCCGGGGGAGGAGGTAGTTGTTCAAGTGTCTCACTGAACACGTCCTTCTACTCCTCAAGGAGTGCAGCAAGCACTGGTGGTGATGAAGTGGTCAAGGGAGTGACTGCAGATGGTTCAGCGCAGATAACTTTAACTGAGCATTGATTAAAGTCTAGTTCCCCCCTTTGAAATTGTACGAGCCTGTCTCTGTTATTCTGACAAACACAGTATCATGGAGTAGCTTGCTCATTTCCATAGGGTAAATCTGGAATCCCACCCCATTTCTGTTGAGGATGATGCCAGAGGTTTCACAATTGATGTAGGGACAGTTGTGTCAAAGCCAGTTGAGGCCTGGTTGTTAGCCTCCACAATGGCCTTGTAGCAGTCATCAATGGAGGTGCAGCAACCTACGGGGCCCCACTTGCAGATATGGGGTTTCAACCCATTGATGATGAGAGTGAGTAGCATTGCATTTCTGTCAGTCACAGCTTTGGGGCGGCAGCAAGAGCTTGTTGCCAGGCAGCAAGGTACTCAGGAACAGAACTAGTTTGTTTGGTTGCTAGAAGAGGAGTCCCCACAACAATGGAGGAGAAGGTTTTACTGTAGCGGGACTTGGCGGCGTCTCAGAAGGCCACCCAAGTAACTTTGAGCTCCTGGCTGGCCCAGTTGATGAACCATACAGTGGCAGACCCCGTGAGGCAGCCAGATGTAGTGGCAACCTGCATGGGCTCAGGAACCTGGCAGATACGGAGGCAGGTTTTATTAGATTGGAGCCAACTGACAATGTTGGCCCCCTTGACGCCCCCCCGCAAAGGATTCTAGCTGAAGGTTGAGCATGCGTTGGGACAGGTCTGACTGGGGCAGGGTGACGCTGGCGTTGCGCTGCACAAGGCGGAGCCAATTGTACACGCTTGTGAGAACTAACTGGTCTTGATAGATGACATACCTGTCAGGGATTTCCCCCTTGGGGATTGGCAGGAAAGTTTCTTGTTGGGGAGTAGCCATACAGCCCGTACTCTGTCCTTTCTTAGGGAGAATTTTGTTTTAGATAGGTGGTCAACCTACCGCTGCTACCACTGTTGCAACTGAACCAATGAGGATTCAGTATTTGGAATTGGGGAAAACAAAAGTCCAATAGAAAGGACAAAATAATAAGAATAAGTTATTATTTATTGTGGAATACTGTGATTAATATACCATATGGGGAAAGCCACAAGGCTGCAAGGGGGTGGCATAGTGGGGAGTTCCATGTAAGGTTTGAAGCCAAGGAATAACTCCGTGCAGGGATCAGCAAGTCAAATTGATAGCGCTCCTAATCAGGATGAAGTACCTGCCATTTGATATTGCCATCAGATTAATCCATATCATTAGACACGTCAAGGGGCAACTCATTGAGCGCCCCCTGTGTATTGCAAGATACGTTAGCAGGCAAGTCTGGAAGCTCAGTTGCAACACTTTTCATCCCCAAATGAGATATTCCCAAATACTGCATCATTTATTAAGATAACTTTATACTACTCAGTATTAGAGATGATCTCCAAGTGGACTAAAAAGATAGCAGTATATCACCCCCTCAGTTGAATCTCTCTCAGCAAATGCTCAACTTGCAACTAGATACCTTCACTGGCAGTGTAGAGAACATCAAAATTGTCAGGTGTTTGTATTACACTGAAGACCGCCTCTACATATGCCAAATTAAAGAAACCATGTGGTTTGCTACTGCCTCTGCATGAATAATAAGCCCCATCAAAGACTTTCTACCACCCAGAGGTCTCTTAAAGAAGAATCAATGTGGGCCACCCTCAAAGATGCTGTAAAATCACATGTCAACAAGAAATTCTCATCTGTTATGATGAGTAATCCTTTTTTAGCATCAATCAGATAGTAAGTGTCACAGAATACCCCACTGAGTGGCAACAAGCACTCATCACGGCACCTGAAGCCATCATCAAAGAAAATGCATTGATCATCATCTTCATTGTCAATGATTTGAAGCCTAAAAACTATAAATTGGTGCCTGTGGGAAAATGCACTTTAATTGAAAAATGTTTTAAGGCCATTATAGAGGCCAGCAATTGACCACCTTGGGATTATAAAATACAACTGAAGAACATTGCTAATCTCATGTGATGCCTAGGAGCATTAACAGCCAAGTAGGACACCACCAGCTCCATCAGCAAGAGATTAATAATAAACATCTTTGCACAGGGACTCCAGTTGGTTCGTATAGATGACTCAGGGAAAACTCCTGGGTTTTAGACACAAATGACTCATAAAAATCATCTTATTACCACTCTCAATCTCTCCTGACCCAAACCTCTTATGATTATTATTTGCATGAGATAGATACATCAGATATCTTCCAGATAAATTCTTACAACCCCATCCTATAAGCCAGTCAGGCACAAAATAAAATCAATTTTTTTGATTATTCTTTTGCTTCTGTAATAATACCTATTGCCTACTTGGGAATACCAGTGCAGACCAAATATGGGTCAACTAGGAATTTTAAGACATTATTAACTAGAATATTTCCCTGTTTGTTTCAAGGAAGTGTGGGTAGCTATCTCCAGAAGAGTAGCCATTATACATAAAACTGCTCTTTTGATCAGGTAGGATGCATGAAATTCAAGTCAGCCCCTATGGCCCCATAATAAGTATCCTCAGCTATAACATGATTACAGTCCTGGATTGGCTACACCAAACTTGCCTTATATCAATTATTATACCTATGTTATAATGCTCAAGAAAAAAGGTGTACTTTTTAATCTACCACATTAAGACATGAAAGCTCCCACATGACATAATCTCTGTTTGAATACCCAAGGAGGATTATAAAATTCAAAGGGGATACCCAAATTCAATAAGTGCTTAGCTGAGAACATCTTCCCCAAAGACATGAGGTTTTCCAGCATCATAAATTCCCCAGTGCTTCAAGAACTCCTTGTAAAGTTCAAAGATGTGTTCAGTGAGAATATTAAAACACTTCCTCCTTCTTGCAATTTGAAGAATTTTTTAAAGTTACAAGGAGCTTTGCCCATTTATTTTGGCTCTATTATCTTATGACTAATCAGGACAAAAAAATCATCAAAATCTTTTAGATGCCTTAAACAGGGGCTTAATATGCCCCTAATGATCTCTTTGTGGGGCTAAATTTATTTGTGCTAAGAAAATAGTTCCTTGTTCTTGATCATTGACTACTTCATCATAAACAAGGTCACCATTAAGAACAATTACCACATTCCCTTTTCAAAAATCTTTTTGATACAATTGCTGATGTCAAGGTATTAAGAAAAATTGATCTCACTACAGAGTGCAATCAAGTCTTTATCATACCCAGAAATAAGGTTAAACACAGCCTTTAGAACACTCTACAGCTCATCTAATTGACAATTATATTCTTTGGGTTGGCAAACACACAATGTATCTTTGCAATGACAATGAATGAAGCTTTCAAGAAGCTGATTAAGAGGTGTTTTTTAGTATACTGGAAGGCATTATTATGTTCAGCCATAATACTGAAAAGCATCCCCCTCACTTACATACAATTTTAAATACCCCAAAAAACAATTGAAAAAATTCTGATCATGAGTTCTTCCAAACAGATATACTATTCCTTGGCCACATAAACTTGGTAGCAGGCTTCAAGCTTTCCCTGTCTAGAATTAAGGCTATTACAAATATACTGCCTCCCACTGATGCCAGATAAGTGCTTAAGTTCCTGGGAATTATTTTATATGTGAGAAAGTTCATTCCTAACAGTGATGAACTAATAACACCCCTTAATTAGCTGATAGATACCAAAAAACAGAAATCTTGGACACCCATTAGAGACTAAATCTCTAAGAAATACAAGCAGCTTACCACCACAACTCCAGTTCAACTGATCTTTAATCAATATTTCAAGTATGATCTCAAAAATTCTCAGGTGAGCTGTGGGAAATACTCTATTTATAAATCAATTGTGGGAATTTCTCCCTGTAACCTATAAATCTAAAAACTGACAGATGTTGAGCAATTTCCCCCCATTAATGACAAGGACTTGGCTGCTATTTTACATTGTGTGAAGAAATGTCTTTGCTACCTGAAGAGTGAAAAGGTTCTCAATCATGTGATTAACAATTATAAGTGTTTAAAATACTTTAATACACAGTCACATTTCCCCAACATTAAGCTGGCTGAATCAAATGCCTATCAGCTTAATAACTACAAATATAATATAAGCCTGAAAGGAGCTGGTTACAGAAGATGTCCTCTCCTGGTTATATTTCAAATAAATGATAGGAGATGATGGCCTAGCTCCAGATTGACCCCTGTTTATATACTTCATGAGACCACCTGCTATGGGGGTTAATTTTATAGCTATATCTAAATTAAAGAATAATGAATTTCAGTTTGTCACAGATACAGGAAACATCTGATGCCAATTCAAGACATTAAAAAGAATACCCTAAATCCCTGCAACATAGTTTGGAGATACTATTGTAAAAGGTTTGGATGTTCAACTATTCTGGTTAGCACCAAACTAATTTAAAATCCATACAATTCCTGATTTGGCACCAAGTTAATTCCCTAATTCTTTTATTTATTTGTAATCAAGTCATTTTTTAGTTGATTCATCCATCTATTCATACATTCCTGATTTTAGTCACCAGCCTAATCCCCCATCCATTTTCTAACTTTTTCCCTTGCTAAAATATATTTGGTTATAAAGCTAAATATATTATTCCAATAAATATTACTCTTCTCCAATATAATCTTTGAAGATTCCTCAAAATTGCCTCCTAATTACTGATAGCATATACATTCTTCAACTATACCAATGAAATACAAGGTGACCAAACATAATTTATCCACCTTTGCCTACATATCAAAATTGGCCATGTCTTAAGACACATGGAAAATATGCAGCTTCACTCACAATATTTATAAGGATATCCCACATGGGACACTGTATTTGAAAGAATGGTCATGCCCAAAACATGCTTCAAGATTATTCAGCATATTTTCTCCCTCCCTCCAATCACAAGCAATCAATCAACCATCTGAAACAGTCAAAACACTAAACACAAGTGCATTGATATCAATAAATTATTTAGAAAGAACAAATAATACTTCAATAAATGACTCAATCACTCTTCAGCCATCTACACAATAGCCACATTCCTCACAAATAAGGGCACAAAAAACCAGCAAGTGTCTCTATCAGGATGTAGCTAACATATTTTTCATTTGGGTTAGCTACAGAATGTACAGTCAGATTGATAACTGGAAGGAGTTTATAGCCAACCACACACAATTAAATTCTTGATTACTGATTCCCTTCAAGAAATTTTCATGTAGCTTAGTTATCTTCTTCAGAAGACCACCATCACCGCATATACCAATGAGTTCAAAGAAGCCCTCTAAAAATCCAGAGCCCTGTAAAAGCAGACAATGTGCACACACATGCCTCATACATCAACAGAATGAAACCCTTAGCAGCTGCTTTCATTTTCCCTGAAGAAAACCCCCCCCATGCATGTGCTCATTTCAGAAGCAAAAGATGTAGAAAAATGCGCAAAATGGAATATGAAGGACACAATGGTAACCACTCCTCCAACACTAACAGTAGAAACAACACTAATGACAACAATCACCAAAACACAGATCACACAAATCATAATGGCAATAATATAAAATAATAATAGCAAAATCTAGAGCTCAAATTACTCAAATACTAAGAAGGAGGACACAGCCAAAGTAAATAAGCTGAAACAAATATCTGGTATGAATCCAACCCCAAATTCTATGACCTTGAAGGCCTTGAAACTGAAGATCAGGAAAAAGATGAAGGGGACCATACCTTAGTTTCCCTGTCTCCCCTCAACCTAAAAAATGGTTTCATGGAACAAACTTTGCTTTACATATCCTCTGTCCCACAAACTACTGTTTTTAGGAACCTAAAAATAGAGAACAGTTCCAAACTTTTGGTCTACCAGTGCACTTACAAGGCAAACACACACAAATCTTATAGACTCTGGTGCTCAGCACACTATGGTAAACAAACTATCTATATCCAAATATAACATACCATTTGTAAAATACAACTTCAAATTTTTAGAATAGAATGTATAACAAGAGTTCACTCAAAGGCAAAACAACACCCTTAAAAATTGACCCCCAAGACATACTGGAATCCATTAAATGACTTGTATTGACCAACTTAAGCTACAACATTGTATCTGGAATAGCCCAGTTCTCCCAAGTAGAATTTGGTGTGCATTGGAAAAAAAGAACCATGATCATTAAACAAAACAGATTCAATCTAAAAGTAGTTTTCAAAGCTATGGCGCTAAGGAAAAAACTGGAATCTGGGTGAAAACAACTCATCTGTAAACAGAATCAACTAAAATCTAAACAGAATAAAGTCAAATTTAAACAGTGCTAAAATCCCAACAGAGTTATATTTCTTTACAATAGATTTGGTACCATTCCATTTTTCTGAGATGTGCTGTTTTTATGTCTGGGTTGTTTTTCTTTTATACCATAGCTTCAAAAGCTAATTTAGCATCCTCAAAGAGCTCAATGATCCTGTGCTAAGAGGTACCATATTTTTTATCATAAGCCAAGGCAGTTCAGAACATCTAATTAAAGACATTACCCTATACACAATAAAAACTCTGAATTCAACAATATACATACATTGAAATACATTATTCAGCAATGAAAAACCCCTAAATAGATACATTCATGTCTTTAAATAGGAGCTAACAGATCTACCCCATGAAAGGGGCATTAATTAAGGTATCAACTTATGTAAAGCCATGCCCAAACTATAGACCCTTTACAGGATATCCTCAAAAGAAACCCAGACATTAAAAGCTCAAATAAAGAACAATCTTAGAAATGCTTTGTATGCCCCTCAGAATCCTCATAGGGAAGCAGTCTATTTCATAAAGAAGCACTATGGCACACTTTGGCTTGTAACTGATTGTAGAGCCCTCAACTCAAGCACAGTAAAAGATACCCTCTCCTGAAAATTGAGGATATATCTTCAAGGATATCTGGAGCAAAAGGGTTATCAAAGATTGGCCTGGCATTGGGCTATATCAAGGTGGGAGTAAAATAAAAGGACATGCCCAAAGCTACATTATGTACACAGTTTGGATCATCCAAGTGTAGAGGAATGAGATTTGGAGCAATTTTTGGGTCCACAACCTTTGCCACCATGATGAACCCGGCTCTCAACAGCCTACCTGTTACATCATGGGTTGTAAAAAACATGGACATGATTTTTAAAATCAGATCAGAACACCTCATGCATGTCCTCAAGACACTCAATTGGCTTGTAAAACACAAGCTGTACACAGAGCCCATCAAGGGCTAATTTCTGGAAAAGAACATTTTTTTCTCCAGCCACATAGTCTCAGTTGGCAGCGTAAGAGCAGGATGGACAAAACCAAAGCTGTAAACAGCACACAACAGCCCAAATACGCCAAGCAAGCACGATGCTCTTTTGGGACAGCAACTCACCCAAGGAAGTACATCAAAGGCTGAAAAAACTCAACTTTCCCCATCAACAATCTAATCAGAGGGGCCAGGGAAAGTTTATACTGGCTCCAGGATGGAGCAGGAACTTAAACCTCTAGAACACCCCAATGAGGCACCAGTTATACCATACCCAAACAATAGCCAGGGCTACAGGCTAGAGACAACCCTGAGTGGTAAGGCTGGTGGGGCTGCACTACCCATCCATCAACTGGGGTAGCAGGACCCCTGTCATCATGTCATGGAGATAGAAAGATACAGTGCACCAAGCAAAGATACCTGTACAGGATAGGGAGTGGCTTTGGGTATACCACACCTGCAAGGGATGAAGATGTTATCTAGAAGGATGCCTGAACGTCTGTGTACTAACAGACTATAGATCTTAATATTCCTCAAGGCACAGATACCCCTGCACACCAATAGGCAAGATGAATGCCTTGGATGAAATAGCTGAACCTGACCAATTGATATAAAGAGGGGTTTAGATGGTCATGGGTAGTACCCTCCATCAAGTTTACCGGCCTGAAGAGAGTTACCTGGACCATAGCTGGCTGAACCTGGACACAACAGAGTATGCTGCCAAAGAATTGACCTGGATGCAGACAGTTTACTTACAGTGCATCAATCAGCAAGGCCAGATACTCCATATACTTGGTAGGCCTGCTGACTCCTTTGGGAGAGAAAGGAGTATCCCATACCCTCCCCAGTGCAGAGGATTGGCAATGTGCTGAGTCACCCTGATGCAATGGTGGAGCTTTTTTTGCAAGATTCTGAAGTGTTCACAAAATGAGGTATAAAATACCAAATACCAAATACCAAATGCTCAAAGGATTAAGAGCAAGTAGAAGGTGTAGAATTTCAATGTGAAGGAAAAAATCTCCAAGCAGAGGCATGGGTAAAGCGCAGCCCAAGAAGGCTACCCAACAACACAAAGATCAGAGATCCAGAAATAATCACTGGGCTTCCCAAGTAGATGATCTTGCCAACTGGTTCAAAAGCTCTCTTGGTTCTGATATTGGGAGGGTCAAAGGACAGAGCAGAGGCCAAGGACACCACAGAATCAAGGCTAGGGCCAACAAGGTATTGCACAGGCATAGACACAGGGGGAAGATCCATATCCCATAAAACATGTAAGACTTAACCCTGTAAAGTTAGGGGTGAGTTGTGACGCTTGTTGAGCTATCCCTGTAGTCCAGGTAAGATTTCAAGAAATATTGGGGTTGGGAATAACGCTGGTGTGGCAGGGGGATTTGTGTTGCCAGGCCTCCAGGATCAACCAAGAATCAGGGAAGACTCTGAACCAATTTTTGGGTGGAAAAGCACTGAGCTGCCTGATCTTTAGAGGTTGGGCATTAAAGGCAGGGTTTTTGTCCCGGTTGGAGGTGCACCAGCTTAGCCACTACCTACTTCCTGCCAATAGTTTATTGAGGTCCATGTAGGTTTTCGTTGCCATTCTCTTGCTGGCAGCTCCTTTCTGTTGAGTCTTCTTGGGGCAAACATTGCCTGCCAAGGTGTCTTTATCAACAACACCCAAGCTACCAGGACACAGCAAAGCCAATAACCTACAGCCACACAAAAAAATTTCTGGACAGCCTAAAGCTAAGCACAGCACCCTGGATGGGCTGAAAGGGTGCACCTTACATGAAGTGCACTGGTACAGCAGCACCCAGACCTGAATCCAGCCCAGTACATTATCCATACCAGTTCTAGGCCAGGCCTGGAGGTTGTAGAGTATTTCCAAGATACTAGAGTAGGGTAGGGGGGGATAAACTTTGGCACTTGGGCTCACCCCCGGCTAGTTTTGCTTCTTGGCAACCAAAACCTTCATAGGGTAAGGGTGAGATTGCTTTGTTGATAAAGTAGCTATTGCTTGGTATGGCATGCCAGGATGCACATAAGTTTCTGGAGCAATGGGGATGAGGGATGGAACTCATTGGTCAGTGGAAACCCCTGGGATGGGAGGGAAGTTGGCTTGCCTGGAAGCTTAACCAGCTGGGATGGAACAGGGAGGGGATGAGCCCAGATCTAACATTGCTTTTTTGCATCAGCTGGGTAAACTTTTGGATCTTCTGGTTCTTCTCAGCGGCCTAGCTAAAAAAGCTACTGCACCATAGCTAACAGAGCTGTGAAACTAGCAGATATCATAATGGGAACCTACTTAAAGGAAGAGCAAAAATACACTCACAGCATCTGCTATTCCCACAGGTAAATAGCAGAGTTAAGGGGTTGAATGACCATTTCACACAGGCTATTAAAAGAATCATGGAATGATAAAGATAAATTTACCCAAGTAACAGTACAGAAAGCATTCCCTACCAGTATCTAGAGTTAAAGAGGATTGTGGAGCTGATCATCCCCTTCCTAAATGACCTATGGCTACACCCCAAACCTAGTGATAAGGAGCGCCTTTTGGGGAAGCTTCAAATATAAAATTAAGAGAAAGAGAAGTATATTTTATTGGATGATGCTTTAGACTTATATAGCTTTAGCTATGGTGGAGATTTAGTTAGATTGAACCTAGGGGTTGATCATGTGTGGGATGGGTTCAAGTCACTGGATACTTGGACAGTCATGTGATATTTTTTTGTTGTCATTTCTGGTATGTCAAACTGTATATTGAAAAGGCACCAAACCAGGTGATGCATGGATGTTAAGTGGGTTGGCAGTAGCCAGAATACTTGTACATCCAGATCCTTGACACACACACCCTCTTAAGGGGTTACTTTGGTACATCAGGAGGGGGCTTTATCTTGACTACTGCTGACTAATGTTCCTGGAGTTGTTTGCTAGTTGGTATCAGCTGGGTAGAGTGCTCTCCCTTGCTAAGGAAGGATATGTGGTACTTCTTGATGATGGGCTCTTTGGCACCCTGGAACTTAACCAGGTAGGTGTTCCTGTCTGGTTGGTATTTGATAATTCTTCCTAGTCCCCTGTGTAATGAGTCTAGCTTCTTTCTGATTCTAGCCAGGACCCAGACAGGGGAGTTGATGGGGAGTGGTTCATCTGTAGAGGTTAATTTTTGTGCTTTGAGCCTTTTTGTTTCTGCTATTTTAGCCTTGAGGCGTATGTGTTGTAGAGTTGGTGCGTGTTCTACTGTGGGAGGGTTTCCTGGGGGATTTTCACATATGGTTGGTTGTTGCAGGTAACTATCTCTGGTTTTTACCCGTATGTTAGTTCAAACAGTGAGTAGCCTGTCCCTTGATTGGTGCAGACCCGGGATACTAATAATGCATGTTTTGCAAATAGTGGCCATGTCTCTTTGGCTTTGCCTTCCATTTTTTTCTTGAGGGTTCTGATAAGGCTGCTGTTGGCCTGTGGCTTTTAGGACAAGGTTATGGAATGTTTGATGTTCTTTGCTTTTAGATTTTTGTTTACTATGTGACCTGGTAACTCTCTTGCTCCATTGGTTATGATGTAGTCTGGAGTACTGTAGTCAGCTATGATTGCTTTTTCAATGAATTGATTTATTGTTTCTGCCTTGTGATTCTTTGTTGCCCAGCAGATAGGCCAGTGTATAGCAAAGTCAATGGCTACAATTAGGAAACATTACTTTGTCTTGGTTTCTGGGAAGGGGCCCACTACGTCCAGTCCCCAAACCTTGAATGGTTCAGGGTCAGGTACTGGGTTAACTGTTGGCTGAGGAGCTTTGATGCTGGCATATTTCTCACACACTGTGAACTTTTTTTAGAAATATCAATTATGTATTGTTTAATATTGGGCCACCATACTATCTCTTTTAATGTGAAGTATAGGTTGTTAGCCTTTGTATGTCCTAGTAGACAGTAATGTCTTAATATGGTGTCAACTCTTTGTGCAAGTGGGATGTAGGGAACATGTTTTTCATTAATGATTTGGTATATAGTGCCATTTGATACATGGAGACATTTTTTTCCTTACTAATATATTGTGGGTTAGCTGATTTGTTAAGTGATCTTTCCCTTTGGTTTTATACTCAGTATTATATAGGTTTGGCCATCCAGGGTCCAGGTGGTAAGGATGATCCTCTCTTGGCTGACATAGCCTGAAGAGAGCATCAGCCGTGACCAGCTCTGCCCCCTTTATACTGGATGTCCAAATTGAGCTTCTCTAGCAGGGACATCCATTTGGCTTGTTGTTGTGCAAGTGCGTTCTGAGTTTTGAAGTATATTAAGGATTTATGGTCAGTTAGTACTCAGACGTTAGAATGTCCTTCTAGATAACATCTCCATTTCTTGTATGTGTGGTATATTGCTAGCAATTCCTTGTTGGGTATTGGGTACCTCTGCTCAGTGTTATTTAGTTTTCTACTTTTGTAACATGCTGGCAGGAAGTCTTTCTTCCCTGGCCTGAGGATTTGCAGGACTACGCTAATGGCAGTGTCAGTGGCATCAAACTCAAGCTTGTAGCACCCGTTGTTATTAGGGTATTGCAAGATTGGTGCTTCAATCAAAGCTTGCTTCAATAGTTGGAAATCATTGTCGCATTCTGGTGTCCAGATGGATTTATTTTTGGCATTACCTTTGGTTAGGTCATTGATTGGTGCAGTGAGCTTTCTGCAGTCTTTTATGTATTCCCTTAGGTAAGCTACCATTTTGATAAAGCATCTAACTTGTTTAACAGAGGTAGGGCGTTGCATGTTATTTATGGCTTTAATTTTGTCTGGATCTGCTTTGATGCCACTGTCAAAGACAATGTGGCCCAAGAACAGGAGTTACTTTTTCATAAATTGGCACTTACTAGGCTTGGCGTAGAGGTTGTGCTTTGCAAGTTGATTGAGTGTCTCACAGACATGCGTGGGGTGTTCCTCTTTTATTTTTAAGAATATAATGATATTGTTGAGGTAGAATAATGTATTTGAGAGACTGTTTAGTGCTTAGTTCATCATGGTGACAAACGTTGCAGGAGCATTGGTCATCCCAAAGCTCATCACTCTACATTCAAAAGATCCAGATTGCGTACAGAACACAGTTTTTGGTATGTCTTTTTCTTTAACTTCAACTTGGTTATAACCTGAGGTGAGGTCAATTTTGGAGAAAATTTAGCTCCTGAGAGCCTTGCAAATAGATCTCCTATGAGTGGGAGGGGATATTTATTTTTCACTGTGCTTGCATTTTGTGCTCTGTAGTCAGTTACTAGGCAGAGAGTGCCTTCCTTTTTTCTTTACAAAGAATACTGCTGCCCCCCACAGGGGTTCAGACGGGCAAATAAATCCTTTGGCTAGGTTGTCCTCAATGTGATTCTTGAGAGTTTGTGTCCCCATGAGGGAGAGTCTGTAGAGGGGTGCAGGTTTGGGCATGGCTTTAGATAGGTCATTGCCATGTTTGACCTCTTGTTCAGGGGTAACTCTGTGAGTTCTTCCTTTAATACATGGGTGTATTCATTTAGGAGTGCTGCAGGTTCTGGGCATTAGATTTTGGTTGTTTGTATGTTATTGAATTTGGTATACCTCATTATGTGGATGGTACTGTCTCTAGTTAGACGTTCTGAGTTGTCCTAATTTATGACTTGGACAAATACTGGGTCCCTTAGGATGAGATTGTTGGGTTATTTGAGGATATTTAAATTGACTCCCTTATGTTTGATGATCATGGTTTTTGTTTTCCAACATGCACTGGGGTTCACTCGGGTGAACCAGTCCATGCCTGCTACAATGGCATGTTTATGCTGTTTATGACAAGCCCTTTGATGAACGTTTGAATGCCTTGGAGGTCAATTCTGAAGGGAGTTGTTTTGCCTTCAAGTAGAACCTTTGATTTTTCTGCCATTCTGGTGTATTTGAAGTTGGATTTGACAACTGGTATCTTGTACTTGGTTCCAAATAGCTTGTGAACCATGGTGTGGTGTACACCAGAGTGGAACAAAATTATGGGTGCATGAGACTTATAAGTGCATGGGTAGAAAGGAAGTTGTGAGCAATCTTTCAATTTTTACCTCCATAAAAATGGAGGATTGGGGGGCACGTAGGATGCGAGCAGAAAAGTTCATGCCTTGGTACAGTTTTAATCAAGTTGGGGGGAGACAGGGGCACTTAAGCCTGTTCCCCCTCTTCCTTTCCCTGTCCCTCTGTTTTGAGACCTTTGAGGTCAGAGAATTTGGGGTCAGATTTATAGTGGGTTGCCATTTCAGCATTGTTCACTTTGGCAGTGTCCCCCTTCTTGGGACAGGAGCGGTTTGCGCTCTGGTTACAATTGCCATTGTTACAATCAGAGTTGCTGTTGCTATGAGTGGTGTTTTGGTGTTTGTTGCCCTTGGAGTTTTCTCTGCCATTGCTGTTTGAGGAGTGGTTGCTGTTGCGTGCAGCATATTCCATGTCTGCGCGTTTTTCTGCATGCTTGGCTCCTGCAATGAGCGCAGGCATGGTGGTGTTGACCTCTGGGCAGATGAGGATAGCAACAGAGGGTTTCATTCTGTTGATGAATGAGGCTCTGGTGTGTACGTTGTCAGCTTGTGCTGGGTTTTGGATCTTGTGGTGTATTTCCTCAAATTCATTGGTGTAAGCTGTGATAGTGGTCTTCTGAGGAAGATTGCTGAGCTGTATTGCAATGTCTTGGAGGGATACAGTGATGAAGAAGTTGTTAGTGATGTCCGCTTTGAACTCTTCCCAGTTGTCAAGCTGTTCCTCAGTTTGTGAGCCAATCCAGGTGGCAAACCAGTTAGCTGTGGTCTGATACAGGCGCTTGCTGGCTTCCTGGACCCATTTTTATTGGGGAATGTGGCTGGCGCGGAGTTTAGCGGCTGAGTGGTCTAGCCAGTTGATGCCGTTTTCTTTGTTTTTACCAAAGAACTTGTTGATAACAATGTATTTGGTGTTGGTAACTTCATCTGTGATAGGTGGTTGTGCGTTTGTTTGTGGTTGAAGAGAGAAACTGTATTGAATTATCTTGGTGCATGCTTTGGGCATGACCAGACCTTTGAATACAATGCATCCACTAGGTATATCTTGGTTAATAATGTGGGTGCAGAAGTACGTTTTACAGGTCTCCTGGGATGTGACCTGGTTTAGTACGTAAGCAAAGGTGGGCGGGTTCTGTTCAGTCATTTTCTCTTTCACTGATGTGGTCAAAAACTATAGCTGCTACCAGTGATAAGGAGCGCCTTTTAGGGAAGCTTCAAATATGGAAATAAGAAGAGAAGAAGTATATTTTATTGGATAATACTTTAGACTTATATAGCTTTAGCTGTGGTGAGGATTTAGTTAGATCAAACCTAGGGGTCAGTCATGTGCAGGATTGGTTTGAGTTGCTGGATACTTGGAAATTCATGGGATATTGCTTTGTTACCATTTCTGGCATGTTGAACTATATATTGAAAAGGCACCAAATTGGGCAATGACTGGATATTAAGTGGGTTGGCTGTAGCCAGAATACTTGTACATCCAGATCCTTGACACTAGATTTACACAACAGCCAAACCATGTGATGGTTGTCATAGGAGTAAACCTACAGAAGCCTGTAATCCTTCTCCAGGGATATCTGGCTCAAGGCTAGGTTGGCAGGCACAAGCAGGATGGCCTGAAAATAGATCCCTTGGGGGGACTGGTTGCCCTGGGGACCCTGGTAGGAGTTCTTTCTGGAGATCATAATTAACTAGAATCAGTTTAACCAGGATGGGGGTGAGCTATAAACCACTCCTGAATGCACAGCATGCATTTGGTAGAGCGCTTGATGCTAATAGGACTTCTGTCAAGAAATATTATTGAGCATGCCTCCACCCAAGCAGAGGAGATAGTTTTGGCGTCCATTTACCCAGGGCCAGCCAGATGTGTGGCTATCAAGCATAGGGTCCCAGGATTGTGACTCCCCTGGATGTCCCTATCACATAAGGATACCTCTTTATCTGGGGAGTGTGTTGAGGGAGGGATCTCGAACCTCTAACCTCATGTTTGGGTGATCCGTGTCCTCCTGCTTGCTATCAAAATAGTCCAGTCATATGAAAATTGGCCTCCCGGTAAAGTCTGATCTTGCTTGGTCCTTAACCTTGACCGGATCAAGCCAGGATGTATTTAGCTTGAGAGAAGACCCAACTGGTTGATAAATTTTCCCTTGCTCATAACTCTGGCTTTCTCCATGTAGGTTACCTGGCGGTTGTGGGGTTCACAGAGGGACTGGTTTCTAATAGAACCCCAGCTCTGGACCCAGCTACAGCATAAACACTGGAACTGGTCCAGGGATTGGCACAGCCGAGTTAGCACCTTGCTTGTTAGTGTATCTTACAATATGCAGGGGGTGATATATGAGTTTCCCCATAGGTATCCAATGCCATCCTGCCGTTAATGGGGAGATCTGGGACAGTACCTTCCGGTAAGGAGTGAAGCGGATCCCAACCAACCTCCCCGGATGACTTGTTTGAACCCCAAATTTGATTTGGGTTGTGATACCAAGCCATCCTTGTGGGACTACCCTTTACGGTAGACCCCCTTAAGTTCCTCGGTAGAGCTGATCATTTTCCCTGAAACCTCTGCACTCTCCTCTCGGCTACTGTCTTCTCCAGTAAAATACTGACTGGATCTAGTTCGGCTGCGATACCGGCACGAGAAGGATATAGGGTACGGCAATTGTTGAGATGTGTTGGGTAACGATAATCTACCCATGCTGGGAAAAGGGGTATCCCTGGGGATGATGGTTGCTTTTCATATCCGGCAACTTTGTTGGTGGTGGCACGCAAAAGTTGTACTCGTTTTATCATGCAGGCATAGTTTCAAGGTTATTGTCGGTTGGAAATTGATGTGTACTATGGTGGTGGGTAATTGAACTTGGTTACCTCGTATCTTGATCGGATGGGGGGTTGCAAAGGGGTTTACAAGTATTTTGATGTGGGCCCCCTTTAAAGGGGTGAGTGAAGGCTGGAAAGTTGGTAGAGTTACCGTGGGGTTTACGGACTCTAGGGGTTTAATTTAGAGTTGGCAGGAACGATGGAATGGCCAAGGCTTGGGGTAGGGATGCGGGAAAAGGATAGCGTGGTTGATTCCAAATGGAGGCAAAGGGGGAGTTTATTGGTTGATGTTGATGGTGCTTGGTAATATGAATTACGGGATGAGATTAAGTATTTAAGGTTGGCAGGCAGAGATGATCTCATTATAGGGTTTGGAATGCAATTTATATTCCGGGAGGCGCGTTTTTTGGGCCCTTATTTCAGAAAAGGTTGGATAAATTGGGTGTTGAATTGCCGGCAGGGGTTGTAAATTGGCGTATTTCCGCACGTCGTGCGAGGGACCGGCCGGAAGTAGGGGCCCCTTTCTAGCAGGTAGGTTTGGTTTAGGATTTATGTGGGATGATGGTTTGCCGGGAGTAGTGGTTGGAAAAAGGCATTTGGGCAAATTAGGCTATGCCTGGGAGATTGAATGGTAAATATATCACGATTCGCTTTCCGCGTCGATGGCTATTTAAGGCTAAAGACCAGATTTACCGGAATACATGTTTCTTTTCAGCCTTTTTCCGCTAGCCGTCTTGGCGTACCAGAACTCAACCTCCAGGGTCGTCGGAGGCACTGAGGTGGATCCTCCCTTCAAGTACGACTTTGTGGTGGCGCTGCTGAAGTTTGGCCGGCACAAATGTGGGGGCACCTTGTATAACAGCAACACCGTCATCACTGCGGCCCATTGCACCACCGGCAAGGACAGAGACCACGACATCCTGATCCATCGCCATGACTTTGACTTGGACGAGAAGGCGGAAAACGCCAAACGTTTCCCGATCCAATCCCGCCATCGCCACTCCGATTTCGACATTGCCACCTACCAGAACGACATTGCCATTTGGAAGATCAAGGGAACCATCCCCAACACTCCGACAATGCCACTGGACACCGGGAGAACCAAACACGAGATGCTTGTTGTTGTGGGGTGGGGAGCGACAGCCGAAAACGATCCCATCTCATCAAAGCTGTTGGAAGTGCATCTGCCCCCCTACGACATGAACAGCTGCGTCAACGACTACAAGGCAAAGGGGGATGATATCTTCCCGGCATACCAGCTATGCGCTGGGTTTCCCGAGGGCGGGAAAGATGCATGCCAGGGCGACTCCGGGGGTCCTCTCTTTACTAAGGCCAGCGCTGCGCCTACTCTCGTTGGGGTGGTGTCCTGGGGTAACGGGTGTGCCAATGGCCATCAGCCTGGTATCTATACCCGCATCTCCCATTACTTGGGCTGGATCCAAGGGCAATCCCGCTAATAAACATTCCCTTTTATGAACCACCAATGTAACTGCGTAGATATCATATTTAAGCATACAATTCCTTTTGAACGATCTCCTTTGTCAAGAGATTCCGCAAAGAGTTATTAACAGGCCTGATTAAATATTAATGGTGATTTGGGGCAGAATATTATCCATCAATTACTTCTCTGCCATCCAATTTTCATTAAAGTTTATTAGATCTGTTTCTATTAACTTAGCCTTTACATTCTCCAAATACCTAAATAATAGAAAACAACTTATCAGGTTCAATCATATCTTTAACCTCACCTTTTCATATTATAACCTCTTGAATATTCGGTACCCCTCATTTCCAATGTCGCATATATACTTCATGGAAGTATATAATACAAGATAAACAATAATATTTAGATTCTATCAATATCTTTATTGAATATAGAATAAGAGTCTTATCTAATCAACTGATATACCGCCTAGTATCCATGTAGACCATGGATGGCAAGTAGTTTAGAAGATCTCTCGTTAATAAAAGGTTTGATCCTGATGTAACATCTGGAGTTTGTCATAGATCCACCTTCTACTTGATACTTGCGTCATCTCAAAAAGTAACGGTATCCCAAGAGAGAGCAAACAAATCAATCGTGACAAACTTATGCAATATCTTTCTCTGAACCAACCTGCCGCCACCTGCATCAGGGGATACATCCAAGTAAAACATCCCATTGTCAAAATTTCAAATCGATACGATCGAAACGGGTAAGCCAGATATCTCGCACTTGAACTAACTTTCACATCTGATTTAAATTATATCCTCTTCAAGGTTATCAACCCTACATTTTCCCAGCCAAATCACCCTCAGCATAGAGTTTAGATATACAGTCTTATAAAGTGTAGCAAATCAAAGTAAACTTTAATCTTAACCAGTCTATTGCTCCCTATCACAACTCTGCAGAATATGTGTAAGCAACATATCTAAAAAAATAGCTATCAGACATCTGTCTTAAAGCTGTACCTGTTGGGTAAAGTATATGGTCATAAATAAGGTTATAGAAATGCATCATTAAAAGGAAGACCTACCTTTAATTGGGATAACCAAGAAATCCATACAGTTCAAGGTCAACATAGTTCAACCCTTAGGATGAGAATGAAGTCCTAGATACCAATACATACAATGGGAAGCAGGGGCATGCATTTTATAACCTGAATACTTTATTGTAGCTCACTATTCATATAATTTTTTTGAGGGCTACAAGTTGAGCTAAGCCTGGAAGGGTGGGTCTGGAATGGGTGCACTACCAATTAACTATTGCTAACTGATTAGAATCACAATCAACATGTTATTTATAGATAAATATTCTATTTGCTAGTGGTAGATTGATTGCTTGATTGAGGTTTCTATTTAACGTTGATGGACAGGCAAGTTATTTCAACATCGTTAAATCTAAAAAGAACCAGCAGGGATGTAACAATTCATTTTCAGTATCAACCCACATATTCCGGATCTGGGTCATCTATACAGATAAGCCATATTGCATGTGTCAAAATGGTTGAACCGATATTGAAGATCGGGCAGCTAGATATAACCCGATCAAAGTCTGAGTAGCCTATATTCCCACTTCTACGCGTCTAAAGCCAAACTTTACTGGATCTGACCTACATGCTCTCAAAGAAGATTTTCAAGTTTTTATATCATAGCAGAAGATTTTCATTGGGGGTTGGTTCCTTTGGATTGTTAATAGTTTAATATATCTGTATAAGTAAGGATCTTGCTATCCATCAGGTCTTCCATACAACAGGCCAGCCACAGGGTAGACCTCTGGGAATATATTTAACTGAAGGAAGGCTTTGATACTGAATAAAAGGTACCAGCAGAAGGTTCAATAAGATCATAAAAGTACCAGAAAGAGAGTTCTAGTACTCGGGATGTACACTCATCTTCAAAGCTATGGCACTAGCCAGAGCTGGCTCATCGTTAAGCGAGCTCAATTCAGACGCAAACAAAGCTGACCCCTGATAGATCTATATCCATTAGCAACAGCTTTGGGTCCAGTTATACTTCATTTTCATCCCAGTTCATTTTTCTTGCACATGAGAAGATCTTGCTTTGCACTGTAGCTTTTGAGAACTACTGTATCACCAAGTGATGAGGCCTACTTTTATATCAAATTATGCTAATTTGTATCTGCTTTCCCTTAAAAGGGAATCCCTTATATGGGGCTTGAGAAGATTTATGACAGGATGATGTCTAGCTCTTCTAAATCTTATTTGAACAGTCAATCTGTTTCCCATAATACCAGTTTCAACCCTAGACGCTAAGCATCCCCACCCTTTGTGGCGCTCCTGCTCCTGGGAAGTCAATATTAGGTGTCTTAGATCAAAGCCATAGGCTAACTTGGTTAGTTTTCCGTTATTAAAGTGACTGAGCTCTACTTCAATGCATTTCACTGCTCCTGCAGCCCTCAAACTCATCTAGCACTCTCTCCACTATCATCTTGGCATCTGCACTATGCATCATGCTATCTGCCTTGGCTGTACTTCATTGTTAGTATAGAGCTCCTGGAATAGTCTGATGAACTCCCTGCTAAGGAACTCCTGTCCTCTTGCTGTAAGCATTGATCCTCTTGCCAACCTTTTCATTCTTCACCAGGTGTCCAGCTCCTACAAAGCTTCCTACAGCGCCGGCTGTACTGTGCCTGCTGCCTGGGTAGAAGATGTGCAGAAAAGGTTTCTTGGCCACAATGCTTATAAATATATAAGGACATAACCCACTTATTTAACAGGAGAAAGGTCCCCTTAGGGACCTTCTTAAATGAACCTGTTTGCAGAGCTCTGGGCCTGCTGCTCCTTTGGGGCGCCTTGTGAAGCCAACAGCTTCTTCTTTGCTGCTCTGCGTATGAAGTCTGTGAGAGAGGGGGGCTAAACTAACTAAGTTTGGCTCCCATCCTGAAGGGAGGACCCACCAGGACACCATCCAGTTCAGGACTGGAATGGCTGCTCAAAGGGGTGTCCATAGAGAGGACGTGGCAGATAGCCGGGGGAAATAGGAGTCCAAGCTCATCAGAAGCATTCCGCCAAGGAGCCAGGGAGCACGCTTGGGGGAGGACTCTTGGGTACCCAAGCCTCCGTGTGGGACCGGGACAATTGGGTCCTCAAGAGGGGGGCATAGGGTGGGCCAAACCTGGGGAGGTAGTAGAAGCAGTTCCAATGGCAGGAAACTCAAGATCATCACAGGCAAGACTTCTCACAACGTTCTCGCTGGTAGTGTAAATCTCCTGAGTGTGTGCGGGGATGGCCTCAAAAATATGTTAGGACTGATCAGGGTTGGTGCCAACAAGATGGAAGGGATTTGACATATGGCCCCAAAAATCTGGGGAGGTAGACCATATCATTACCCAGGCTGGTGCCAAGGTAAAGATCACAAGCTTGACCAACGGTACCAACATTTCTTGGGTCTAAAAGCTGTACCACACAAAAGCAGAAGATCCCTGTGGATTTTGGGCTCAAACAATTGGATGGAAGGATCAGGGACAAGCAAAAGTCTTGCAACTACAAGGAATGGACAAACAACAATAGCCACAGGTCAAAGGGCTGGATAGAGCGTGAAAAAGCTTTAGAAGCGGGTATGATAACTTTAGAAGTGTATATATGGTAACTTTGAAGCGTAGGAGAAGGCTTCAAAAACATATATAAAGTCTTTAAAGTGTATATAAAAGCTTTGAAAGGGTATATGAAAATGTCAAGCCATAGCAAAAGCAAAGGGAGAGCAAAATCAAACTTCAAATAGGTAATTATATCAATTAAATCACTAATCTTCAAGTTTGAGTTGTCCAGCGTAAAGCAAAAGTGGTAAGCTTTAACCTCAACGCTAATGACACCTTTAGGGACTTTGTAAGAGCACTGGGAACCCAGGAAGCAAGAAAAGCGGGTAAGGGGGAAGGAAGCCAATACTAACACTTTAGTAATTGAAAAGAGAATCAGAAAAAAGCCTCTAAAAAAACCAAAACAATAGGTTTGGTAAACCAAAGTTTATTTTGAGAAATGAGCAAGCAGGGGACCAAAAGTCCCCTGTCTTGCTTTAAGGGTGGTAATCCAAATTCAAAGATCACCAGACCAAGAGGCAGGATTTGATTGGCTGCAGGAGAAATTTTTCCAGGTAGATCCAGCAATCTGGAGGGGTTTGCACCAATTTCTGACCCCAATTCTAATTGGCTGGGATCAAATGAATGGGGCAGGTCACCCTTCAATCCAATTTTAGTTGGAATTTAATGATTTGGCAGTAGCGCAACCTGATTATTTAGACCTAATCAACTTTAAATGCAGTTGAGCCCAAGCCAAAAAATAGTCCAAATTAATCAGGGATTCCTCCCAAGTAGGAACAGAGTTCTCAACATCAATAGTTGCCGCCTGAGAGGGGTATGCCAACACAAATCTCTTGTCAACTGTGTGGGCTAAATCTTCAAGGGAGTTTAAGGGCTTGGCTAGCTTCTGGGCAGATTTTTTTGTGCAACACGGGAAGATTGTCCTCTCCAAGGCCAAAGGGGGGAGTGACTTTACAAAGTCCCCCAAGTTTCAGCCCCAGGAAGAGCTAAAAACCAGGAGCCCTTAGCAGTGTTCCGCCTCTTCCTGGAGCTAGCTCCTGTTCAGTCAACCGCTTGTATGTAGCTCCCCCAGTCTTAGGCTCATCCCCTCTAGGCTGGTCTTTTAACAGGCTT
>QTSX02007398.1:0-78525 GCA_014839935.2 Entomophthora muscae | reverse complement strand
GCCTTAAAAACAGGTGTTCAAAGCGCCTTTTGAATGCACATCAGGTGCAGGCTTTACTTCTGAGGTTAATAATAGGACAACAAAGATATTGCCACTTGCCTCCATTAGGAAAGGCGTGTGAAACTGGTTTCTCTCTTATGTGGCTCTTTCTACTGTACCTTTCCACTCTCCTCCTTTAGGAAAGTCCTTCTGTCTGTACTGCCATTCTCCTGGTAGAAATTCCCCTGCCTCTTACTATATAATTTACAGCACTATCTAAAACAAACCAGTTTTATCATTATATCCTTATATTCTTCTGTCCTACCAAATGCTGTCACTATACTATCTACAGGTATAGTATTAAAAAATAAGAACCTGACTAACTGTTTGTAGAAATTAGCACCCTATACTCCTACAAATATTACATTGGTGCTCATATCTTTCACATCAACAGCCCCCACCCCTGCAGTTCTTTCAATGAGAAGTTAGGAATGCCCCTGGCTGAGCCTTCCACCACTGCTTCCCCCTATCACCAGGCACTGGTCTTCACTGCTGAAAAATCCCCATGCTGGGGAAAGAGCAGGCGCTCCCTATGGCCTGCCCACCCTTAGCCACTTCATGCCAGAACATCAGCGTCCCCAAGCCATTGTTTTTGGTCAACCCTTGATCCTGCAAGCCCCTGCCCTTTGGAGATAAACGCCAACTCCTCTCCTTCTGAGGACACCATCTGTAGTGCAATCCATACCATGGACTCTGGTGCTGCTGGAAATGGTGCTTGCTCTGAACATCTGGCTATTCAGCAACCTTCTGCTGATAACTCCTTGGTTTGCTTTCAGAACCTCTCCCAGGTCAACTCTGACCAACTCTGTTGTGACCTCTGCACCGTTGAACTTATCAAGAACTATTTACAATAGTTCACTCATTGTGGGGTTCCTGTCCGCCAGTCCCCAAGTGTGTCCTGGATTGTAGCCAGGGACCGGCTGGAAGGGATTGTCATTCTCTAGTAAGGGGAAAATGTATCTCAGAAATATGTATAGGGGGTCAAAATGGGCTTTTATTCACTCTCAGAAGAAAGATTCCCTTAGAAACCTTCTGGTATACAGCCTGGGGGGTCAGGGAAACAAAAATGGATTTTCCAATACTTGGAGTCCTCCAACAACATCTTGGACTCCTTGTACTTGGTCTTGGACTCCTGCACCTAAGTCTTGGATGTCTGCCCCTTAGACTTGAACTCCTGCTCCTCAAATGTGGACTCCAGCTCCTTGGAATCAAACTTCCGCGCCGCGTTTAGGAACCCGCTCCTTATTCTTGGGCTCCTGCTCCGTTATCTTGGGCTTCAGCTCTAACCAAGCTCCTGCTGGTGATCAAAAGGCTTCCAAAACCTCTTGGCAGAAACTCAAGAGACCCATAAGTGTCCTCTCAAAGACCTGAAACAACCTCCAAAAAGACCGTCAAAAGACCCCATAACTTTCCAGCCAGCCACCTTCTTATAGTGTCCTTTTCCCAACGGTTCCGCCTTCAAAATGGCTTTTATTCATAAGCTTAAACCATTGTTGCTCACTTTTTTCTATAATAACTTAAGCTTACATACTTACTTTCTCAAAACCTTAAAGTATTAATATACTATTTCCTTGCTTATACTTTAAGCTTTTGGCTTCCAACTAATCATTTTCATCAGAAAACCTGCCAGAACTTAACCAATGAATGCAGAGCGCGGAAATAGACCATTTCTAAAGTTCCACCGGGATCCAACTATGAAAATCATTTCCACAGCTCAAACTGTTCAAATCAACAACTCTTTGCAAACCAAAGTGTTAATCAGTCCATTTTTCTGGCACCATTTCTTCCTGCATTCAACCCAAACCCATTTAAATAGTAGAATACTATTTAAATTGTTTTTTCTGGACCTCTTGAACGTTTTCCCCATATATTTACAAATATAGTAAAATCCAAGTAAAATGTCCCCCAAAACAACCTTGTATCCCGCTCTCATAGCAACATACCTTCGTCTATCCTAGGAACTTAATAAATAAATATCTTACCCAAACTTCTATCCACATTCCTTCTTGATTCTCATACTAAACCAAGGCAAAATATTCCACATCTTCTCACTTTGGCAAATCAATTTGGCAAAATCTTGGCTCATTTCTCCGGACCACTAGTTCTTCACTATCATCTTCTGGTCCTCCAGCCAGCTTTCTTCAACAACAGTCACTAAACTTTCACTTGGCCAACATAAGCCCCGCCTGCAAACCACCAAACATGTAGATCATCACACTCATCCTACTTTATATCATAACCAAATGCATTTGGGACACATCCAGAGCCTGGTTCACGTTCAGGGAATACTGGTTTCCAACCAGCAAACATTTCTCCAGCTCCTTTACTCTAAGCTTGGCAACACTTTTATCACCATTAATCAGTACCTTGCTGAAGTTACCAACGCCCAGAACACCATGCTTCACTGGGTTGACGCCATCAAGAGGGGGAAAACAAAGCTAGTCCCAGTGCATGTGATACAGACCCTCACCCATAAGGGTTTAGATGCCAATTGGATTAGTTTGATTACAAATAACGTGCTTGAGACTGGCCCCATGGTTTGAAGCATGACTCATGAACTGGAAGCCTTAAGCCGTTGACTTGCCACCATTTCCTCATTTAACCCCATGCCTGCTGCTATGGACAACATCTTCTTCATCCACCTTCTTGGCCGTGACGTCCTTGAACTCTTTGATCACTACAAGAAGATGCAGAAAGAACTGGTCCAACAAAGCGCTGATCTTGCATTTCTGTTTGATGGCTATCACACTGTGTCAGAGCTTCAGGATTATCTCAAACCTTGAGAATTGCATGATAGAGCTGATATCAGACTCAAGCCAGGAAAGACAAGGAGGAGATAGCCTTGCTTCAAGCTGAGCTTGCCACCCATGAGAAGCGCATTGCTTCTCTGGAAAACAGCTTGGATATCACCTGCCAAGATAACAAGGTCTATCAAGATGGGCTGGACAAGTAGCAACTTCTTCTAGACGCCTTCCAGAGACAATTTGATAAGATGGAAAGTAAGATTATGGCTGTCAACTTACAGGCCATGTCTTTCCACTCCAAGAGTCTCCATAGTCCATGAAGATCCTCCAGCCCCAAGTTCTATCATAGCTATGGAAGTAATGATGGCCACACTTGGTTGGCCCCAAATGCTGTACAAGTATTAGAGCCAGTGTTGAAGTCTGAGGATGACGTCTTGGCCACTCCTGAAGCTTCTGAGGCTGCTCAGTACAGAAAAGGCAAACATGAAGCGCAACAAAAGGAAAATTGTTGATGTGCCTCTGAGGCTAGGTTTGCTGCCTCTACCCTTAGCTGTTCCCGTCTCACCTGCTCTCCAGTGAGGATCCCACCTGCTCCCCTTCAACATGGCTCCAACAACTTCAATCCTGGCAATCTACCCAAGTTTGACTGCAAGAGTAATGTGGCCATGTTCTTATGCCTATAAAAGAACTCCATGTATGGCGCTGAAAATGCCATGAGGGACTCCACAATCAGCAACTGTCTGGATGCCAAGACTCAAACCATTATCTCGTTGTGTCTCTCTGAGAATGGCTGGACTTTTGCCAACGTTTACAGGGCCCTAACAGAAGAATTTGATAGCCAAGAAGCCCTTCTTGATTGCAAGATGGACTTTGCTGACACCAAGCTAAAGGTGGGGGAAACCCTAGAGATTCTCCTTCCAGGTTCTACCTTGAGGCCCAAACCCTGTTGTCTATGAGTGCTGTGCAGTTTATTGAATGCTTTAAGTGTCAACTGGGAACTATTTCTTGCTCTTAAGTTGGGTATTTACAACGCTTGCACTGTAACAGACCTGATTTGTCTCCTACACACCTACAAGGAGGAGTCCAAAGTCCCTCTCCCTGAAGGCCGCCCCTGTCAGCAAGCTGAGTATAGACCCTGTGTGGCTGTGAAGATGCCCAAGCCTTCTGACAAGGTTAGGGCCGCTCCAGCCAGCAACGCGCCCCACACTTGCTTCAAATGTGATATGGCTGGCCACTTCTCTCGGGAATGTAAGAACCCCCATCAAAAGGTCCACCATATAGGCATGGAAGACGCTGAGGAGGACTACTCCAAGGACGCTGATGTTGAGGAGGACAATGAGGACTAGTCAAAAAGCTACTAAGCAGCCAGGACAAGGAGAAATCCTTGGCTGCCTTTGTAATTCTGACACCCTCATCTCCCCCATACCGCTGTCCCCCAAAAACCTGCTCAGAGGCCTGCTGCTTTACTATCCTCTGAGAAAACCCCTACAGATGAATCCTCTCTGATTTACTTTGACTCCCAACCAATATACAAGGATGCTGAATCCAAAGGAGTTCAATAGGACCTCCTACATTGAGTTCTCACTGTTAACACTCAAACTCATTGGACTACACTGCTCCCTGAGGTGATCATCCCCCAAATAACTCAGAGAACAGTATCCTTACCCTATGCCAAACAACTGGCTCAACCAAGTGTTGAAGTCACCCATGAGGAGGACAGCACTGAACAACTGGCCAAGCTGATCCATACAGTAAACATCTTGGCCCTGCTAGAATCCCTCAAGGAAGCAAGCCCAGCTGTAGGAGCTGCCATGGCTTTTTTTCTGAAGAATTTCAAGGGACTGTTTACACCAGGTCTTCAAGATTTTGGAGATCAGAGAGGACCTCCAGGATTGTACCTATATCAACCTGGTAGTGAAAAAAACTCACTTCCAGGCCATACTGGATACAGGTGCTCCTGGGAACATTGTTTCACTGAAGCTGGTCAAGAAGCTTAAGTTGGCACCAGACTTAGCCTATCATGAAGAGCTTGGTACTGCTGGGCCACAGACCACTTGAGCAAAGGGGTCCTAATCTTTACTCCCTCTTTGCTTTTGGAAACTGATGGTCACCTCCCCTACCATAGTTCTGGAAAGCAACAGTAATGACATTCCTATTGGGACTAGCTTCATGGTCCAGTATGGCACTGTGAGTAACCATGGAGACCATAACTTAAGGGATTTTGGGCCACTCTATACCCATGCTCTACCATGGCAACCGCCCCTCTGACCTTCCCTTACTCTTTCTGCACTAAATTAATCTGGTGTACACAGATGGAGAACTGCCGGTTACCTATACTGTAAATTCACTGCCACCTTTGGCCTTGGATCAAACCATTTTTCCCCGCCACACCAAAAAGGGTCCAAAAATAATAGCCAAGCCACTTAATTCTCTAGGAGATTTAGCTCATACTGTTGATGAGATATTTGTCCTGGCCTACCCTGCAGATCCCCTGACTCTGGTTGTTCCAGCCTGGGAAGAAACACTGATCAATTTGGACTATTTTTTGGCATAGTATTGCTCTCTCTTAAAAACTATCAGGAATGCCCAATCAAACAACGCCACATTGACAGCCATAAAGTCAATTGAATCTGAACTGGTTGAGGTGCCTTCTAGCCAATCAGATGGAGCCACGGAAATTACCCTGGAACCCTCCAGCACCCCTGGCTCTGGCCAGCAGATTTTATCTCTTGGCTAATCAGATGTGGTAGCTTGAGGTCATGTGATTCCCTTCTGGCAACTCTACCCTTTTTACAATGCCAGGGGACTTTGAGTCCCCTGCTTGTCAATTTTCCAAAATTATTAAAACTTAGTTGCAGTTGCTTAAACTCTGTTCATTTTAAAATTGGTGTCTCTAAACTAGAGACCCCTTTTAATTTAACCAAAGTGTTAGTTGTTGTTGTTTCAAACCTTACCTTTATAACACCCTTCCTGAACCTGGCAGCTGCTTCAAAACTCCTAAATAGAGAGTTCATACTTAGTTAATGTAAATTTCACTTACGCTTTAAAAGCTGCAGTTTAAACTCTAAAATTCAATTTAACAGTCCTTATAAATACTATTGTTACCTTGGTTTTTCTTTGATTTTGCTGTATTTAAGCCTTCTCTTGCTTTTACGCCCAACAAAGCCATTTAAGACCATCCCCAAGCCTTTTGGACGCTTCCTGCTGCTCTCTGAAGTTTGTTTCTTGTAGCTGCCCATACAGCACTAAATCATATTAGTTTCTGGCAAATCAATCTTACCAAAAAGTTTAGAATTTTATGCTGGTTGCAGCTATGATCATCCCCATTCTTAGATTTGCAGTATTTACTTTGGCTCTATTTGCAATTCTACCCTGGGCCATCTCTCCAACCTTATGATCATGTATCTCTTCTTCTGTCTGCCTTGTAGGGGATAACCCTTCTATCCTCCTGCTCCTTCCTGGTGAACATCTCATCTCTGGGGAGGTTGTGGTCAAGAGCTTAGCCTGCAACAACTTGGATCTCTATGCAGATGACCATGCTGTGCCTGCCCCCACATTGGAGGCATTGCCGGTGTCTACCCCTCCTAGTTTGGAGGTGAACAACTTGGTACCTCCCCAAGCAACTATGAAGCTGTCTTCTGACCCCACTTGTACACCCTGTTTGCTTACCAGGCTAGTGCTGATGAGGCTGAATGCCTACTTCCTACAGCTGCTTCTGTGTCCTCCCTTTGGTCCCCCTCCAAGCAGTCATCCCAGTACTCCACTGGGCGGCATTCTGGTGGTTCATCTCACTGGGATGGAAGCCAAAATTAGTTAGTTTAGCCCTTCTCTCACATTTATGCTGTGTAGTAAGGTCAAGGTGCTACATCTCTTGTTTGGGGAAGCCAAGGGAATCCCAGTCTACGCCTCCTGTAATGTGACTATCCCACCTGGCTCTCAGGTGATCTAAAATACAGGTCTCTTGATGACTCTACTGGCTGTTACTCATGGAGAAATCTTTGGTATTCATAATGTCTCCAGACTAGAACCATGGGTTTCACCAGGCATCCTCATGCCAAGAAAGAAGGAAGTACTCATACTCTTGGCTAACATGATTTGTGAAGCCATGGTTATCTCCAAGCACCAACTCCTGGCTTATATACAACTGGAAGAACATGAAAACCTGCAGGAGACTGCCCCCTTTGTGGAATTTTTTGAGTGGGTTCTACCCTGTGAGCAACCAGTGGTGCTATTGGTCATAAGCCGCGGCTCTCTATCTGGCCTCTCTGAAGAACAGAAGGATCAAGCTATGGATCTTTTTGCCCAGTATAATGATGTGTTTGCCAAGGATGATTATGATCTGGGCAAGGCTGCAGATGTTGCTCATCATATTGACACCCAAGGCAGTCCACCTATCCATTCCAGACATATATGGTGCAGTCAAGCCAATCATACTGTGGCTAACAAGGAGCTTCAGAAGCTATTGGGATCTGGCTTACTAGTCCCCATTATAGCCCTTGGGATTCCCCTCTCCTGACTGTCAAAAAGAAGGATGGCTGCAACTGTGTGGTGATTGACTACCACCAGCTGAATGCTGTTACCAAGAAGGATTTTTATCCCCTCCCTCACATCAACAATACCTTGGACCAACTGGGTGGACCAAGTTCTTCAGTTCTATGAACGTTATCAGTGGGTAATGGCAGATTGATCTACCCCCCACTGATCAAGATAAATGTGCAATTATCACTGACCAAGGGCTATTCCCACCCACAAGGATGCCCCAAGATCTGTCTAATGCCCCAGCTACCTTCCAATAGGCTATGAATGCAGTGATGGGTGACCTCAAACTCACCAGCATCCTGGTCTATCTGGATGAAATTAATGTGTTTTCCTGGACCTTTAATAATCATCTGCAGCACTTGGAAGAAGTCTTCAAGAGGTTACTTGAAGCTAACCTCAAGCTCAAGCCATGCAAGTGCAACTTCTTCAAGGAGCATCTTGAGTTCTTGGGGTTCCTCATTAGTCAAGATAGACTTCAGCCTGTACTTCTGAAGGTGGAAGCCATTGAGAAAATGCAGATCCTGGCCAATAAGTGGGACGCACAAGTCTTCCTGGGGATGATTGGATACTACCACCACTTCATCCCCAACTTTGCATCCCTGGATAACCCCCTATTTTAGCTTCTCTGTGCTGATAAAGAATTTTTCTGGAGCCCAGCATGCCAATCTGCCTTCAATTCTCTCAAGTGAACACTGACTGCAGCCCCTGTACTAGTCTACCCTGAATTTTCCAAGCTGTTTGTTGTTCATCAGATGATAGCATCACTGCAATAGGGGGTGCCTTCTCCCAGCTGAGCTCCGAAGGACTCAAACACCCTGTTAGATACTGCTTGTGTACGCTTAATGTCCATGAGAGAAACTACATTTTCACTGAACAAGAGTGCCTGGCTGTAATATACTCCTATCAACAGTTCATAGTATATCTCCATGGGGTACACTTCACAGTTATAACAAGCCATGACTCCCTGCAATGGCTGAAGACTGTCAAGGATCCCAAAGGGCGTCTGGCGTGTTGGCCATTAAAATCCAGGCCTAAAATTACAAAATCATTCATAGAGATGTAGCAGCCCACCAGAATGCTGACTGTCTCTCCCGTCTTTCTACTGTTGCCTTAGTATTCCCCATGGCTGAAATTCTGTGACAGATCCATTAAATTCATGCTTGCTTCTTCATTATCCCATTCTGACTCTTTTACAGTTTGACAGGGAATCCTTTATATAAGCTTTGATGAGCTTGGATTCCAGTCAAGAAATCTTGTTGTTAAACTTGTTGCCATCTGGTTATCACTTCCACGTTTTTTGCTTCCAATAGTATTAGCTGCAGAACATCTCTTTAATTACATGGTAGTCTTATTTCAGTTAAAAGCCAAAAACACAAAGCATGAAAAGATTGAGGGGAAAGTGACCATTGTCACACATAATTATCATTTTTATTAATTATTATCATGTTTCCATTATGTACCAATTGGAGTACATTCAGCTGAAAATCCCTCTGGTTCCAGAATTACACTTGAAATTCCTATTACATGGTTTATGACATAACAGCGTCATCCAATCCAGATTCTTACCAAAAAGATCTTCACACTATTAACCTATAACAATGTGCTCTAATACATTCCAGAATTACCTGATTCCTTCCGTGGAAATGTATTGCTTTGGTTTGAAGCATTCCAGACTTCTGGCGCCAAAACCCTGTGAAATGTACATATTCCTGATCCAAGCTATTTTTGTTCTAACTGGGTACCAGCTAATTAATCCTGAATGCATAGACACCATTGCCTACATTGATTTATTTTTGCATTTAATGTTTTTTTTGTTAAAAACCAATTAAAACGCTTTAAAACTCAAACCAGGCACCATCACAGCGCCCATGAACTTTCCCAGGCAGCGCTCCAGCGCCTGAAACATTCACTGGGTAGCACTTTACAAATCAATTAGGCAGCGCTTTTAACCTAGTTAGTTTGCCAAAAAGGCGCTTTTAAACCACAATTTGGGGGTTTACTTTTGGTTAACCTTAACCAAATTTCTTGACACAGTCAAGGCAATTAAACAATATAATTGAATCCTCATTAGTTATATTCCCAGCATATATAATTAACCATCCCAGTTAATTAATCTGTTTGAAGACCACAAGTCTTTACTTGACACAGTCAAGTCCATTTTGGCCCTATGATTAAATCCTCATCAATCATATTCCAGGGTGTCAATTAATTAACCTTCCCAGTTAATAAATTGTGTTTGAGACACCTAGCCTCATAATCTAAACCGTTCAGATTATTCATTTCAGCCCTCAATTAGTACAGCCTAATTGATTCCTGGGTATTAATTAACCTCCATGGTTAATTAGACGGTTTGAGACACCTAGTCTCATAATCTGAATTGTTCAGGTTATTCATTACGGCCCTTAATTAAGATACCTAATTGATTCCTGGGTATCAATTAACCTCCATGGTTAATTAGACGGTTTGAGACACCTAGTCTCATAATCTGAAGTGTTCAGATTATTTATTACGGCCCTCAATTAGTACAGCCTAATTGATTCCTGGGTACTAATTACTATGCTGGAAAGTCTCACCAAGGCCAATCCTATTGTTTTAAATTTCAACCTATTAAATTCATCATAATTCAACCTCTTTGTGAAACCACATCCCAATGTGACTATAGTACGGTCACACATTCTCTATGATAAGCTTATGGAGGATCTTTTTTGTGAGGGGAGAAGCCAGTAGAGATACATAGGGCTCTCAAGAAGTTAGCTGTTGATACCAAGGTCTCTAAGAGACAACTCCTGAAGCTTTGAGGAGACTCTTGGCTACCTTACATACGCTCATCCCTACACATGGACTCAGTGGTGGTCACTCACAAGACTACTGGTCATGGTGGTATACAGAAGATTTTAGCCCTGATACAGCAGCACTGCTTCTGGGAAGGAATGCACACTGATGTAGTAGATACACTAGTCACCTGTCATGACTTCAACCTTGAGAGATCTAAGGTTCTCAAGTTCCAACACAGACTTGTACACCCTAGGTTTGCCTTCCACACTGTAGCCATTAACATAGTGGGCCCTGTCAAGCTACTTGTGTTATTGTGGTATGTTCAAAGCTACAGATAGATGTTAGCCTTGCCAATGTACTCTACCTAGTCCTATGCAAGAGCACTACAGACTACAATAAAATAGAACTTTAAAGATAATTACGTTTATTGAAACTGGAGTACAATCTAGCCAGCGGCTGCAATCTATCCAGGTGTAACTAAGAACTTGTTTTCATCCTTTCAGGAGTCTATATCAATATATACTGTAACAACCCTTGTTCATGTCCTTTCAGACAGTTCCCAGTGGTTACCTTTGCAATAGGTTCATTTTTGCTGTCTACACCTATCTTGATTGGCTGTCCTTGGCATGTGTGTTACTACTGGCCTTGATAGGCGTACATGGCACTTCAGCTACAGCCTACGCCCTTCTTGAGCTATCCTACTGTCATTTATTGGTTGGCTGTATCTTACAAGCCTATTATTGCGCTATGAAACATTGCCGTATTTAGTTGATGCTTAGAAATTGTCCCTGTTTAGCCCTCTCACATTGGAAGGTGGAATTCCAGTATTCCATTTGTAGGGTTTAATCAGTGATCCTTTTCTGGTTGTCAAACCTTCTGCTTATTAATGCAACAAGTGAAATTAGGGATTATACACTGTATAATAGCAGACTGAATCCAGTATTGACCTGTGGATTATCTGCCGTGTAATGCTGACCCAAACTCGGTATTTCCTTGACATATGCACATCACTTGTTTGATATGTTCATAAACACCATCAGGCTGGGTGAGGCTGAGTTGATGCAACTTCCAGCAGGATGGTATGGGCAATATACAGTTAATGATTTAGTGATTACATGCTGTGTAATCAAAGATAGTCACTATATTGGCTAACGTTTATATGGCGTATAATAGCCATATCAACTAGTAATTCTACAGCATATAATAAACACATCAGAGTGGTAATCAGTGATAATATGGCGTATAATTATTGCATCTATCCTAATAAACTAACAATTATATGGCATATAACTGCCATATCATTTATAATATATTAGTGATTATATGGTGTATAATTACTACACTTAATATAGTATCAGCCTAGTGATAGTACGGCGTGTAAATGTAATGATCTGAGTGCAATGATTAGCCTGATTGTTTGTGGTCAATCAGCCTAACCTCACAAATTCCCCCTGCTTGACCACAAATAGGGAGGTAAAGAAGAGAATCAGGAATTACGGCTTTTTCAACAACCTCCCCCGCCTCAGTACTAAGGAAGAGTACCAGGAGTTCCTGGCAACCATATCAGAGGAGCGCCAACAAGAATTCCACTGTCAGAGCAAGGAGGTATGTTGTCTCCAATTCTACGGTTGGCGTTCATTACAGGCTTACAGGGATGATACTTGCTTGGAGTTGTCCTTGGCCACCACTGTGGTAACCAATCCCTTCCAGCCCCCTAGTTCAATCCTGGAGTGTTGTGTTTGGCTCCAGGGGACAATATCCTGGAGGACACGGCAGGAAATCTTTATTACAGAAGATTTGAGGTTCTAAGCTAGCCTTGGGTTAGCCTTCAGGGCAAAATTAAGGGCATGTACCTTAATTTCCTGGAATACAAGATGTAAAAGTCCTTTTTGCAGAAAGGACAGGAAAAGCTTGAAGATTATAAAAGCCAACACAAATGTGGATAAACTTGTCTTTATTAGGAGTAATGATTCTACTTTAAATAGTTGACAAGGGACAGTGATTGCTCAATAGGAAGACAGAATGGCTGAGGGGGTCACGCTGGGTGAGGTCATACCAGGATCAATCACAGACAGGTACAATAATCCGGAATGGGTGGATATTAAACCAATCCCATTTGCTGCTGGCAAGGAATTTCTGAACTTGAAGGCAAAACCAGTCAAATCTTTGCAACTATCAATATTTGAAGAGCAAATTGAAATAGCATTTATAGCGCAATTTACGGCACCTCCCCCCTCAAGATTGGACAGAGGGAGTTGATACTTGCAAAGAATTTGGAGTGGACGCAGGCAAAGGGACAGCCAGAAAATAGTAGCTTCACAGTGTACTCAAAGCCCTTCTTGAAGGTAACCTCACAGGGCCCAATCCAGAGGGAATCCAGCTTGTGGGCTCTACCACCCGTACATTTCTGGTAGTAGAGAACTGAATTGCCTACTTGGTATTTGGGGAGGGGGTCTCTAGCAGCATTGGACGGAGGGAACTCCAAAACCTTAACCTTATAATCAGTGGAGTAGTCAGTTACCTGGATGTTAATGATACAGTTGGTTAGGTTTTTCACATGAGTCTCAGGATTTGCAGATATATCAAACTTGATCAAAGGAGGTCCCAAGATTGAGGGGGTAGTGGCCTCTTGTCCATAAAGCATGGTAAAAGGGGATTGACCAGTCACCTGGTGTCTACTAAGGTGGTAGGCAAATAGGGCAGCAGGGAGGAACATGTCCCAATTGGCAGCGTCAGAGAGCGTGAGTTTCCTCATGATGGATACTAGGGTGGAGTTTGCTTGTTCAACGGTTCCATTGGTGGAGGGATTATATGGCGCAGAGAACAACTGGTGAGTCCCCATAGCTTCAACAATAGAGGTGATGAGGCAAGCATTAAAATTGGTACCATTGTCTGAGAGCAGGACTTGAGGGCAGCCATGTTGATAGAAGATGTCTTGCAGCAAGAAAGTAGCCGTGGTCCTAGCCGTTATATCTTTTGTTTCTCTGGCTTCAACCCATTTTCTAAAGTGGTCTATAGCAACCAAAATAAACCTACATCCTAACCTAGACCAGGGGAAGGGCCCAACAGCGTCAATACTCACTGTATGGAAGGCATATTTTGGAGGGATGAGTTTGAACTTGTGTTGGGAAGGACGAGGACGTTGGAGTTGACAAGAATGGCAGGAGGAAAGGACATCAGGGATCAAGAGGCGCATGTTTTCCCAGTAAAGTTTTTGCACAACCATTCATGAGTCTTGGCTATGCCTCCATGGCCAGTATCAATGTGATCTTGGAGGATGATGGCTATCTTCATACTAGGGCAAACGTAAGGTAGGTAGGCATTGTTAACCTTATTGAAGAGTTGTCTATCACAAATTAAGTGTCCTTGGATAGGGTCTGTAGAGCTAGGCAAATATCTTTGGGCTCAGTGGTCCAAGAGTCAGGATATCTTATTAGCTCATATAGTTGATCAGCATCAGCGGGATGGATGGCCAGGATTGGCATCCTTGACAGGCCATCAGCATTCTGATGTTGGGCCCCAGGACAGTGTATCACTGTGAAATCATACCCTTGCAGACGTAGAGCCTAACGCGCTAGCCAACCTTCAGGTTCTTTTAGTTGTTGTAACCACATGAGGGAGGAGTAATTGGCGACTACCATGAAGTGGGTTCCATAGATGTAATGCTGAAACTGTTTCACAGCATGCAGTACTGCCAAAGATTCCTTCTTGGTGACACTGTAGTTCTTTTTGTGCTTATTAAGGACTCTTGATGAGTAGGCTACAAGTTGATCTACTCCTTCATTGTCAAGTTGGGCAAGGATAGCACCTACAGCTACTCCACTAGCGCTAGCATACAAGATAAACTCTTTATCATAATCAGGATAGACTAAGATAGGAGCCTCCTTGAGCTTGGCCTTCAGTGCTTCAAATGCTTGTTGTTGTCTGTCAGTCCACTCAAAGGGGACATTGCAAAGCAATTAGACAAGGGGTTGACTCAGTTCAGAAAAACAGGGATGAATTGTTGGTAGTAGCCCATCATACCAAGGAATACTTGTACCTCTCAAAGATTTATGGGAGGTAGCATCTTGTCAATGGCTTCCACCTTGTTATTCATGGGGTGGATTCCAGTCTGAGTGACTTCATGTCCTAGAAACTCAAGACGTTCCTTAAAGAAGGAGCACTTGGAGGGTTTGAGTTTAAAGCCAGATTTGCAAATCTTGATGAAGACAGCCTTGAGGTGTTCCAAGTGATTGGTAAAGGTAGCACTGAAAACATTGATATCATCAAGGTATACAAGGACACAAGAGATTTTTAGGTCTCGTAGGATGAAGTCCATAGCCTGTTGAAATGTGGCAGGGGCATTGTATAATCCCTGGGGCATACAAGTGGGTTCAAAGAGGCCCTCTTATGTGATGAGCGCAGCCTTTTCTTGATCTTCAGGTGATAAGCCAACCTGCCAGTACCCCAAAGCCAGATCCATGGCAGAGAAAACTTGGAATCACCCAGCCGTCTGAGAGCATCATCAATTCTGGGCAAGGGGTAAGAGTCTTTCTTAGTGAGAGAGTTTAGGCGGTGATAGTCCATTATAATGCAATGTCCGCCATCCTTCTTCTTTAGAATCAGTAACAGGGAAGCCCAAAGACTTTGGAAAAGAGCTAGTAACCCGGCGTCCAGAAGTTGTTTGAGTTCTTTAGACACCTGGACATCTTCCACCCTACTACAGTGGTATGGTTTAGAACAAAAAGGGGATGCATCCCCAGTATCAATCTGATGGATGACTCCTTTAGCTAGGCCATATTCTGTAGGTCCAGAGGAAAAGATATCACTGAACTGATTGAGTAGGACCAACACATCTTTTTGTTGAACAGGAGACAGTTGGGGGAAATCAGCAGCGGTCAACAAGGAGAGAACTTGAAGATCATCTTCAGGTAGGTTGAAATCACTGAAAGTTCCAAAGGGGTAGAGGGAAGATACTTGTTCTGCTCCAAGTACACGACCATGACCTACAACATGGCCTCTGTTTACTTGCATGGACAGGGCTGTCAGGTTAGCAAGCAGTAATTGCACAGGCTCTTTGTGGGTTTGGTCTAAAATCCCCAGACATAGGTGAGGCTTGGTACAACTCAAGAATTCAGGTGAGTAAAGCTCCAAGAAGGACTTTTCAGGCAGCTCATAGAAAATCTGGGAGTCAATCACCACTTGAGAGCCTGGGGGGATGGTGATAGCAGCTGGCATGAGCAGAGGTACCCCTTCTTCCGCAGGGCCGGAAGGAGGAGGGGTACACATGTTGGAGGAGTGAGTCCTATACTTGAGTGAGAAGATACCCATAAGGTACTCAAGCACACAAGTTTTAAGACTTTTACCTGGAAGATGCAGAGGTTCCTCAAAAATCAAAGGAACTTCATATCCCAAGAGCAAAAAGGTATCCATCTTGTAAGTTTACAATTCTGTTATATTCACAGAGGAACTGAGTACCAACTAAGAGGTCATAGCTTTTGTTCTCTAGGACCACAGCAGGGGAGGCAATAAGGAGTTTCCCAAACCTCATGGGTAGAGCGGAGTAGACACCAATGACTTGAGTTTGGGCCATGCCAGCTGTGCCATACAACTGTGTGTAGTTGAGATCAGGGGCCAATTTAAGTTTCTTCATTAGTTTTGAAGATACTAAATTGACTGGAGAACCTGTGTCCAAGATGGCTTTGATTTTAACCTTTTGGATTGATACTTCCACATGGGTTGTATCTTTCCCAAATGGAAGAAAGACTACCAACACATCTTGCGCAGCCTCTAGCTCCTTTTTCCATTTAGCTAACATGCACTGTAACACAGGAATCTCCTTATACACAGTCTGTAGTGGGAGAGATACAGTTACGTTTTTGAAGAAGGCTTTGGCTAGCTTGGCTGCTTCCTCAGAAGAATCAACCAAGACGGGAGGTCAATGAGCTTGAGCTAGATAAGGGCAAGCCACCATGGCTTTGGCTTCACTTGGAGGTACCCGGGAAGTGGTGGTAGTCTTCCCAGAGAGAAGCTTATAGGGTACAGGGATAGTTTCCAGAACAGCCAGGAAAGAGTAGCCATAACTATCAGAGTCTTCACTATCAGAATCTTTGGGCTTCAAATTACTGGAGAGATTTTGAAATAGATGAAAGATAGTTGGGCCAGATGAAGAGGGAGTTTACTCATCAGAAAGAGGATCAGGGGGATACGGGGGAGATTGGTCAGCAGAGAGCGTCTCTGTTCCTAGCTGACCTCTCTTTTCCTGCCTGCTCCTTGAGATTGCAACCTTCTACTCAAGGATTAGTGCAAGTGCGCAAGTGGTGTCCAATCTGGCCACAGTTATGATAGCCCTGTCTCTTAGCCTGTCCACTAGTACCCAGAGTCATAATGCACAGCGTACAAGAGGTGTCCAGTATTATTGACCTTATTCTCACGCACCACCATCCCTCCATGTTTCAAATGCATGTCTTGTAAGAGCGTCTTAATACTCTTCATGGACGTGAGTGAAGCCTTGTGTGCCTTAAAGTGTAGACATAGAAGCTGGTTCACCTTCAAAGCATTTGAACAAGCTGTGTAGGCTTCCTGGGGAGTTAACTGTTGACTAGTAATTCACTGCTGGCCTTCAATGTAGAAAAAATCTGCAAACTTAGCCAGGGTCTCCTTGGGTTTGAAGCAATATGCATAAATGCATCTTTTTTGACTTCTAAACTGAGGTCTCCTCCAAACTCTTCAATAAGGAGGCGCTTCATATCCTCCCAGGTGACAATAGAAGGGATCTTGGGGACCACAACTTCCTGGCAAGTGGGATGGAGGCAGGTAAGGATGTGTTCCTTCTTGAGTTCTTTAGTAGCCCTACACATTGCAGTTTTGTAAATGGTCAGAAAAGCAGCAATGGTTGAGGTCTTGGGATTGAATATCTGCTTGAAGGTTGGCTTATAATTTGGGTCAATGGACAAGGACAAGGACTGGCTGTTTTTACCAGGGTTGAGGACGTTAATGTGAGGATTGCCATCAAACTCAGATTCAGCAGTAGGTTGTCTAGCCCAGAGAAGTCAAAGGCTTTCCTCTAAAGTGTCCAAGGTAGAGCTATTCTGCCCACTAATGTCTCAGGCAGTTGTGGCAGCAGTCCCAAATTCATCAATCTTGATTTGTTGTACTGCCAAGGTGCCAGCAATCCCATTGACACAGGTAGCCAGGGAAGTGGCCTGAGTGACCAAGGGGGCAACTTGTCCATTTAGAGTCTCTGTAAAGCGGGAGAGGGTTTGGACCTCTCTTTCCAACGTGTCTAGTCTATCAGCTACATCATTTGTCACTTTGGCAAGTTGATCTAGAGCACGCACACAGTAGACCCAGGGTTGACCTTCTAAGCCAGGACAACAAACATGATTGTCATGAGCAGGAGTATTAACAACTTCACCTTCTTCTTCATCTTTAGATTCAGATGACGAACCTTCAGAATTAGAGAGGCGCTGTCTTAAGTACTTGATTTACCTTGTAGGGTAGCCACCTGATCAGTGAGGGAGGCAATACGAGGGTCAGGCATAGGTTTAACTTAAGGGGGAGGCTGCACAGAAGCTTGGCGTCTAGTGGTAGTCTTGAGCTTGGTGATGGCCTCCCATACTTTGGTTTCAAAATCAGAAGGGGTCCCAACAGAAGGAGCGGGAGGAGTCACCTCAATAGAGGCCACCCAATTGTCCACATAAGTTTGCACTTGGTATAGAGTGTTGCCTAGTGCAACCTTATCTAGACCATATTGATGCTGCAGGTGATGGCCCCAAGTGTCAACATGAGCTCCTATCAATTTAGGTTGCAAGTTAACATTCTCCCTGAATTGATTGAGTTCACTAATCAGAGTCTCAAAATCCTGCCAATGGTTAAGCAGAAAAGCCCCAATTTGTTCACGCTAGACTGCCTGATGTTCATCTAATTCACATATTTGAATTTTTATGTATCCAGGGAGTGAGGAACAAAGGGAATTCAGTGAGGTGGTTAAATACTTCTGTGATATCAACGAGTTGCGCTGGTTGTGATAAATCCAAGCAAAGAGACTATGTGACTATTCTTGGTAGGCCATATTTTGAGCGTGGTTATTTGAGACAGCGGAGGCTACCGCATCTAGCAGTTGATTCTGGGATCCCAAGGCAAGTTGGTGGTGAACTAGGGCAGGTTGAATGAACTGGTCAACCAACACGCTAATAGTATCCATGGATTCCATCAACGCGGGGGGAGACCAAAGTCCAAAAGGAAGGAGTACAGGTCTTTGAATGTGTACCTGGGACAGAGGCCAGGGATAGAGTGCATGGCTACTGTGCCAGAGTGAAGAATGGAGCGGGCAGCAGCACAGGCTTGCTCATAGTTGAGAGAGAAAGCAGGAAGGGGGCCCACAAGGGCCCGGGAGACAGAACTAATACCATAGGATTTGCAGGAGCATTGGTTATGTCTTCTTCTAGAGGGGGATTAGAAACTTTAGGTTGATCTGGTATTTTGAAAACAAAGGGAGAGGGACCAGAGAATGTGTGTGGGAACGGGGTAACTGAGGGGCTTGCAGCCCCTGTAGTGAGCACCATTTTGTTGTGTTTGGCTCCAGGGGACAAAATCCTGGAGGACACAGCAGGAAATCTTTATTACAAAATATTTGAGGTTAAAAGCTAGCCTTGGGTTAGCCTTCAGGGCAAAATTAAGGGCATGTACCTTAATTTCCTGGAAAACAAGATGTAAAAGTCCTTTTGACAGAACAGACAGGAAAAGCTTGAAGATTATAAAAGCCAACACAAATGTGGATAAACTTGTCTTTATTGGGAGTAATGATTCTACTTTAAATAGTTGACAAGGGACAATGATCACTCAATAGGAAGACAGAGGGGCTGAGGAGGTCACGCTGGGATGAGGTCATACCAGGATCAACCACAGACAGGTACGTTATCCGGAATGGGTGGATATTGAACCAGACCCATTTGCAGAAGGCAAGGAATTTCTGAACTTGAAGGCAAAACCAGTCAAATCTTTGCAACTATCAATATTCAAAGGGCAAATCAAAACAACATTAATAGCATGATTTACAACATGGAGCAAGAAGTCAAACAGGAGAATTGTCCTCCTTTGGTGGCTGGGGGTGCTAATTGGGCTACCTCTGTGGACCTGGAGGTCTGGTGGGCCAGGGCCGTTTTTCCCTGCCCATCTACTGTACCTTATACCCCTGACTTGGCCTTGCTGGGTTCTGTGGTACTCACGTACAATCCTGATCACACAGACTTTGAGGTGAATGGCCTGTTCCAAGGCTATGAGCTTTTGAGCAAGTTCTTCTTTGTTCTTCTGTCTTGTGACCAGGGGACATATATTCACTCCCGTCTTTGCCACTCCAAACAATATCACCCTCCTGCTGTTTGTTCTGTGGCCCTTTGTGAGCTGGCCTGGCCTCTGGAGGGGGTCTTAGTAGAGTTGCCTTGCTCCAATGTGTCATTTTATGCCAAGTACATGGGGTTAATAGATTTCAACTTTATGGTAGTGCAAGTCTGGTCCCGTGCTTGGGGGCCCAGTCCCAACTTCACCCGTCAGTGGGGTCTTTGATGCACTGATAATCAGCACAATCAACTGGCGGCAGCCATCAACTTGACCCTGGAAAAGCTAGAAACTGGGGATCCTGCCAAGTATCTCCCTCATATGGCTTTTTTGGGGAACCTTTTTCTAGTGCCAAAGCCTTTGCTTCCTTGAGGTTCCTTGGCCCAGATTCAGGCCATCTTGGAATTTTACCAATGTGAAGTGTTGTGTTGCCAGCAGGGTCTTCTGGCCAATTATCCTTCTGAGGGGTTTTTAGTGGAGTGCCTGGTGTTGAGGGTGTGCTTCCTCACTTAGTGTGGCTTGGGCCGCCTAGCAGATGGGGAGCTGGCCCTGACTGTGCCCATTATGCACTGGGAGCAGCTCTCTCCTGAGGCGCGGTGTATGTGACCCTGGAACGTTGTTGTCTTGTATCAGGTGGTGGCCACACACGCTTTTGGTAAATATGTGGAGGCCACCACCCACCATATCCCAGAGGAGCCTGAGGAGGGCACTCATCAATAAAGATTCATAGTACTAAGTCCTCTTTCAATATAATGCACTTTTTATATTTTTTATATTTTTATATCTTTTATATATTTTATATCTTTTTAATATTTATATCTTTTTATATTTTTCTTGTTATGAATTATATGATGTGCTTATATTACTTATGTTATTTTCTTTTTATGACAAGTTCAAAAGTGTTTAATTAGGCCCTTCCTTTGGGGTGCAGAATGGACGTATAAACTTTGCATGTTTGTGGCTAAATATGCGTCCACTATCCTTATCCTTGATGGTGTAGGCGTCAGGTGAGGTTTTCTCTATGATCTCAAAGGGATCTACCCATAGTTTGTCTAGTTTGTGGGATCTACCCACCCCTCAAGTGTTGCAGAATGCAAACCCCTCCCCTACCTCAAAAGAAGGCAATGGGGCTCTATTAGCGGAGTCCCTCTCAAATCTGGCTTGGGTCTTGATAGCTGAGTTGCTAAAAGCAGATGCCTACAATTTGATGAGGGTGTTGGCTAGTTGTCCTAGACACCAATTGTAGAAAAATTGCCCAGGGTCACCAGTGGCTGAGTATAGAACAGGTGAGATGGCAGGGTGGCGGCCATACATCAGTTGAAATGGAGACGCTCCTGTGGTAGAGTGAAGCGAGATGTTGTACGCAAACACTGCTGCTCCCAAGTACGTTTCCCAGGAAGATTTACACAATGAAGTTAAATTCCTGAGGATCTGGGTTAGGGTACTGTTGACTTGTTCTACTATCTCGTTGGTTTCCAGGTGGTATGAAGTGAAGAGTACTCCTCAAACTCCCATGAGGTTGTTCACTCTTGATATTACAGAGGCTGTAAAGTTAGTCACATTGTCTGAGATCAGGAACTGTGGGAAGCTGTGGTGGAGTACAATGGCATCCAAGACAAATTGTGCAGTAGAATAAGCATCTACCTTTCTTAGAGGCTGGGCTTCCACCCACTTAGTGAGATGATCTATAGCCACTATAACATAACAAAAGCTATGCCTGCTACATGGGAGTGGTCCCACTACATCCATTGATATGGTATGCCAGGCAAAATGAGGTTGTACCATCCAATAAGTTGTTCTTTTCTGTAGTGGTTTGTTCCCTTGGCACTTGATACAGCAGTTGATTGTCTCTTGGATGTCAAAATTCATTGCTTCCCAGAAGCAGGTGCAAGACAGGAATTCCTTGGTCTTCCAAAAGGCACCATGACCTGTTGCCTTATGAGCAGCCGTAAAAATGCTAGTTCTCTTGGAAAGAGGAGGGAATATACGTTCTTGTCATCCACCAGCTTGTATAGCACACCATTATGTAGTAATGTATCCTTTTGAAGATCCTGTAGGATATCCTGCACTTCTCAGGCTTGTTGCTAAACTTCCCAGTCATCATTTTTTGATACAGCTGATCTGCTAATGGGCTCACCAGGGCCACAGTGGGTAAACAGGATAGGCAGTCTGTGTTCTGGTGCTTGCTTCCAGGGCAGTGTAGGATTTTGTAATCCAAGGCCTGTAGTTTCAACGCCCATTGGACAAGTTGGCCTTCTGGTTCCTTGAGGCTCTGGAGCCAAGCTAGGGACGCGTGGTCTGTGACCACTGTGAACCGTACGCCATGGATGTAGACCCAAATTGTTTGCATGCATAGATGACTGCCAGGTATTTGTGCTCTGTCACTGTATAGTTGTGTTTGTGGACGTTATGTGTCCTAAAGGGTGTAGACTACAGGGTGTTCAAGTCCCTTGTTGTTAAGTTAGGATAATACAGCCCCAACTGCAGTAAGTGAGGCGTTGGTATGGATCATAAATGGTATATCAAAGTCTGGGTACATCAGAACAGGGTCACTTGACAAGGCCAAACGTAATTTGTTGAAGGCTCCTTGGCATTGTTCACTCCATAAAGAGTCAACTCCCAATTTCAGCAAGTGGAAGAGAGGCTCTCTAATGGCTGTAAAGCAGGGGATGAAACTTCAATAATAACCAACTATTCCTAAAAATACCTGTATGTCATGTTTTGACTCAGGGCGCTTTATCTTAGATATGGCTTTAGTTTTTTCAGGCTTGGGACGCAGGCCGTGACTATCTATAATAAAGCCCAGGCATTCCAATTTGTCCTTAAAGAACTGGCGTTTGCTTGGCTTTATCTTAAGATTGGCGGCTGCTAGCCTCTTGAAAACCTCTTCCAAGTGAGCTAGATGCTCAGTGAAAGTCCTAAAGAAGACATTGATTTTGTCCAATTACACTAAGGCACAGGAGGGCTTAAGGTCACCAAGTATGATGTATATTGCTTGCTGGAAGGTTGCAGGAGCATTACACAGTCCTTGTGTCATTCTTGTTGGTTAAAATAGACCTTACAAGGTTATGATGGTGCACTTTTCCTTCTCCTTGGGGGTAGTTTGATCTGCCAGTAATAATATGAAGTTCATGGCAGAGAAGTACTTGGCACCCCCAAGGCAGTCTAATGTGTCATCTATGCGGGGTAAGGGGTATGAGTCCTTTTTGATGACCTTGTTGAGTTGTTGATAGTTGATGATAATTTGATTAGAGCCATCTTTCTTCTTGACAATCAGGATAGGAGATGCCCAAGGACTTTTGGGCGGAACCAACATGCCTTGTTTCAGCAGTTTTCTGACTTCTTCTGAGACAACTTCTTTGTTTGCTTTGGATTGTTGTATAGGGCGCATGCAGATTGGAGGAGTGGTTCCTGTATCAATGTGATGGGTTACTCCTTCAGCACAACCCAGATCATGATTGCTTCCCGCAAAGATTGAGCAATACTTTTCAAACATCAAAGATGCCTGAGCTTGCTCCTTGGGGCCAAGGGAAGAAAGGTCAGTTAGGGGGTATTCAGGTGGATGCTGGTCCAGTTTTGTCCGGTATACCCATTTCATTGAATGTACCAAATCCCTTAACCTTGGATAGTTCCTCTGTGGGATAGAAGTGTAAGAAGCCTACTACTTGGACTTTCTTGATAGAAAGTTTCTTCTTTGTGAGGTTGGCCAAGAGAACGTGTATCTCCTGTTGGCCAGGGGTAACAATGCCAGGCGCTAAGCACGGCTTGAAGCAAGAACGGCCCCAGGGTTTGATGACCTCAGCATATAGCCCTTCAGGGATAATCATAGACAACCCAGTCTCTGCAATCTTCTGGTGTCCAGGCTCCAGGGAAAAGGCGGACCTGGTCCTCAGCAGAATACCCTTATGTTCCAGAATCTGTGTAGGGGGTTTACGTCTATGTTTCCCAACAAGTTTGTATTCCACAGGGACAATTCTGTTGGTGTAGGCCAGGTTGATAAACTTACAGGGCTTGGGAGAAGTATCTTCTCCTCCTCTACTGAATAACAATGGCAGGGGTTGTCCAAGGATTTTGAAGGTGGCAAGACCCCAATGTGTCATGGCCCCATATTCCACCAGGTAGGAAGTGCCTATGAGGAAATCATAGGTGTTGTTGGGCAATACAACTGCTGGAGCAGATACTGTGATAGAACCAAATTGCAAAAGTAGTGTGCTGTATGCTCCCACAGAGTAAGTGTGTTCTTTACCAGCTGTACCAAATGGCAATCTGTAGTCTACATTTGGGGGTATACCCAGTTTTTTCACCATCTTAGTGAATATAATGTTGAACAGGGCAACTATATCCACAGTTGCTCAAATGTGATGCTTGTTAACCAAGATGTCAATTATGTGAAACTAGTATAAGAGCCATTGAAGTTTTTTAATGTGTGTATTCCATTTTCCTAATCACTCTCCAAGGTGCATAGAAGGCTTTTGCAGACATCAGGGTATACAGACTTTAGCTCCTCCAGAAGAAAAGCTACTTGAATTGACTTCATGTTTGGGGTATCATTAGAGCATGATAAACGGCAGCTTTCTCACGAGTCCTGGATTTGAGCGGCATAAGGTTTAAAAACTTTGACCAGGGCGGCCTCTTTGTACTGGGCTTTATCTTGGGAGCAGGTGGTCACAGCGTAAAAGTCATTTGCTACAACCATGTGTATCACCTCCTCTTGTAGATCTTCAGGGCAATGCACTTTGGGAACAGGTTTGATTGGAAGCTTAAGAAATTATGCAGAGGTAGAATTTCCCTCTTCTACTCCGCCTTGGCTTTTCCCTCATTGGCATCAGTGGGATGGTTATTCACAATGGGTACCTTCTTGACGTTATTCGGACATTTCAATTTCTAATGCCTCACTGTATTGCAGACAATGCAGTAGGAGCCCTTTATGTCAGAAGGGTGGGCTGAGGTCTTCACAGTATCTTCCTTCTGGTAATGTGGTTTCTCCTAGACTGTCTTTATCTGCTTGGGCTCAGGTCTATTAGGGGATCAAACGTTTCAGCATGGCTATGAAGACAGTCTACAATTTCTGGCATGACATTACCCTTGGAATAGACGGAGGCCATTGCTCTGTGAAGTTCCTTGTATGGATGGGTTGCCTGTTTCATAGCAGCACAGATGTTGAATGTAGAATCTGTGCTAGAATCCAGGAGCACTAGTGTGTTGTGATAAAAACTGTATCACAAATTTTTGCAGTTTTTGCCTGGGGTAAACTTTATGGCTCTGAATTTAGATTTCCTGGTGAAGAAGATATCCTCTCCACCAAACTCCTCGAGTACAGCCTGCTTTTCTTCCTGATAACTCCAGTTAGTTTCAGGTAGACATTCATCACCAGATTGAATCTTACTGCGTCCAATGTGGTAATGAGAGTGGCTGCCTTCTGGTAGTCACTGGTGCCTCTCATGCCCATTTCAAAAGGCCCAAGGAAGGAGTGTATGTTTCCCTGGTTATTGGATTTGGGTAGATTGAGTGGTTTGAATTGTTTGTTTGTGATCACAGGCTCAGTAGGCTGGCAAGAAGAGGCAGTCAATTGCCTATCTGCTGTATATCTACGCCTAGCCCTAGGCGTAGCTTTGGGCGTAAATGGCTCTCTGTTGAGAAGGGTGGTGAACACTTTGGGAATTCCCTTGTTTGCATGTTCCACCTCCTTCTCTGAGAGGTCATCAGCGTCTTTGTAATGGTTGGTTGGCATAGAGGATAATTTATACCTACTGGTTGTGATGCACTTGCAGCATTTTTCTTCCAGAAGACGTACCTATGTTTCTATTCTTGCCAGGCACTCATGTGGGTTCAGATTGTCCATTTGGAGGTTCTGCTGACAGAGCTTGGACTCCATGTCAACTTTAAATTTGTACAGGAGTGAGATGGCTTTATTAGTGGCAGCTTGTTCTGCCTGAAGAGCCAGTATGCTTTTTTGGGTTCTGGAAAACTCTTCCTTGTATCCTCCAATTATGATTTCAAGGGTTGCTACCTTTGTCTCTAATACTGTAATCCTAGCACTGTTTGGGCATGGTAGCAGTTTGGGCATGGCTGAGCAAGATACCTTCATATGGCTGTCAACCTTTGCTTCTAGGCGCTGGAAGTCATCCAGAATGTACTTCTTGAACTGGTGGAGTCTTGAACCAAGCTGTTCTACCTCCTTGTCCAAGGCAATAATGTTCTGGTCTGTGATGACCAAATCATCTGCCACACGCCCACTGAACTTATCTGACTCATTGCATAACTTGTGTACCTCCTGGAGCCATGCCAGGGGGGCCCACAAACTTCCATAGCTATATATACTATAGATATAAAATTTGTATTGAGGATGTCAATCAGTTCATTGATACAGGCATGGACATTCCCCCATGGACTGATTAGACAGAACCACAGTGTGCATCTCCAAAAAGGGGATGTTGGCTGTGGCCCATTGCTCAGCCCAGTCACAACAGCAGGAGAGGAGGGCGTTGCCCAGGGAAGACACCTCAAGGTTTTGATGTGTGGTAATAAGTTAGAGCTTCTTAAAAGAGGCTGAACAAAGCCAGCAAGGTACTCCACAGTGTGTTATCTTCCAGAAAGGCATTCTTGGAGAGCCTGGAAGGAAGTGTTTTAATAGAGCCAGTAGAGCTTTCAACAAGACTCTTGATCACAATAGTGGGAAAAGATGCTTAGAGCCTGGTCAGGGCAATTGGAGGGACGTAGTTGGAATCTACATAAAAGCGCTTCAGCAAGCTCTACAATCTGTGTTCAATTGTAGGAGTGAACCAAAGTGGGACCCTCAAGAACAGAGGGTAGAGGGGCCACAACCAAAGGGACAGTTGTGGAATGACAAATAACCACTGGGTTGCTCACAGAGAAGACAGGAGTACTCTCAATTTCTGATGATTTGATCTTGTATCCATGCTTTTCAGCAAAGCTGGGAAGAGGCAGGGCCAAGGACAATCCTTGGCAGACAGGGACGGTTCTGTGGGCATTAACAGAGGTTCAATTTTGAGTGAGCACCAATGTTGAGCAACTTGTGTTATTTCTGGTATTTTCAAGGCTACAGATTAATGTTATCTTTTCCAATATATTATACCTAATCCTATGCAAGAGCACTACAGACTACAATAGAATAGAACTTTTAAGATAAATAAATTTATTGAAACTGGAGTACAATCTAGCCAGTGGCTGCAATCTATCCAGGTATAACTAAGAACTTGTTATCATCCCTTCATGTGTATGTATTAATATATACTGCAACACCCCTTCTTCTTGTCCTTTCAGACAGTTCTCAGTGGTCACCTTTGCAATAGGTCCATCTTTGCTGGCTGTGTCTATCCTGATTGGCTGTCCTTGGCATGTGTGCTGCCACTGGCCTTTACAAGGCGTACATGGCACTTCAGCTATAGCCTACACTCTTCTTGAGCTAGCCTACTGACAATTATTGATTGGCTGTATCTTATGCGCCTATTATGGCACTATGAAACTACACCGTATTTGGTTGACACTTAGAAACAATCCCTATTCAGTGGTCCTACATTGTAAGGTAGAATTTTGGCATCCCTGTTTCCTCTTTCCAGGGATTAATCAGTGATCTTTTTCTGGCTGGCAAGCCCTCTTCTTATTAATATGACAGTTTAAATTGGAGTATACACTGTATAATAGCAGACTTGATCCAATATTGGCCCGTGGATTATCTGCCATGTAATGCTGACCCAAACTAATAAGGAACCAATTATACACCGTGTAATGCTGATCCAAACTTGGTATTTCCTAGCCATTTGCACATCACTTGTTTTATATGATAATATACGCCCTTCAGGCTGGGTGGGACTGAGTTGATGCAATGTCTAGTAGGATAGAATGAGAGATATACAATTGATGATTTCAAGATAACATGCTGTGTAAGCAATGATAATCACTATATTGGCTAACAATTATAAGGTGTATAATCAATATTATCTATAATGAACTAGTAATTATACAGCGTATAATTACTACACATATAGGAATGATAATCAAGTGATGATATATCATATAATTGTTGCATCTATTATAATAAACTAACAATTACATGGTGTATAACTGACATATCAATTTATAATTAACTAATGTTTATATGGCATATAATCACTACACTTAATTAAATGATAACCTAGTGATAATATGGCATGTAACTGATAAAGATCTGTGTGCAATGATTAGCCTTATCATTTGTGGTGTAATCAGCCTAATCTTGCACAAAACACAACAGTAACTCACTTCCTCTTGCTGTAAGTACAAGTCCTCTTGACAATCACGTCCATTACTACCCAGTTATTTGGCTTCTAAAAATATTTTGCACTGCTGCCAATACTGATTGTCTTACTCAGCATTTGATCAGAAGATACAGTGTAAAGATTCTGAAATTTTACTGCTTATTATATATGGTTTCATAAGATTATTTACTTACAGAAGGAAGATCCCCTTAGAAACCTTCTGGAATGCAACTGTTTGTACACTTTAGGTCCAGCTACTCCATTGAGGATGTCTTGGGAGTTACCAGCTCTTGCTCACTGCTTTGGGATGAAGTTCAGTTGGATTTTAGATCCAGGACATGATTGAACTTAAGAACCTTCAATTATATTCTTCCACTAGCTTCTATTCAGTCAACCTGTTACAGTAGAAAACCAAATAAAAGAAATAGTACTCCTCTGTAGGACCAGAAACCAACAAAAAATTGTGCCAAACCCTTAAGAAAAAAGACAACATAAACACTACCTTTGATAAAAAATGGTCCAAAGCTTGAGTTGCCTAAATATCCCTGGAAAATCTGTATTTTTCCCACAATTAATTATTATAAGAAAATAATGTTATTTTTTTAGTTGAGAATGGTAGTCCTTGACCTGGTGGTTACCAAATTTTTTCAAATTATGACAGCATCAAGCTGTATTCAAAAACTGATCTCCAAACTGCAGAAAATATACTTGCCAGCTAATCATATACTTCAAATTCTACCCTTTTCTCCTTATAAACTACCTTGAAAATTCACACATTCCCATCTAGAAACTTGTTTCTAGATAGCTTATTATCCCTGAAAGTTTGAAAATAACAGAATTTATAACCCCAATGTTGGAATACCTTGGACTACTGGCCCCAGTTGTAGAAAATATGTCCTCAGCTCTCTTCCATTTTGAAGCTGACTCCCTTGTGGTCCCCTGGCCTGTGCTATTACCTTCTTCATCATCTTCTTTGACCTTAGATTTTCCTCTCCAAATGCTTTTCACAATTTTAATTTTGGTTGCTGCTTTCTGTTACACCTCCAAAGGCGCAAAATTAGTGAGCCCATACACTCAATTTGGTTTAGTGCTTCTCAGGAAGTTGACAATTAGTTTATTTTATCCTCATTGTTTCTTTCTGAATAGTTCAGCCCGCCATCTAACCTTTACACAACCGCTTGTATATTGTCCCCCTTGTCTTAGAATAAATCAATTTCAGGAACGTTCTTTCACAGGCTTAAACTATCTTCACTCTCACTTTTCTATAATAAATTAAATCCCCACAATTATTCTAGATAATACCTTTGCATTGTCCTGCTTTTTCTGAACATATTCATTAAGTTTTAGGTCATTTCATCATTGAAAAATTATTAATAAAATAAGCTTAAAACTCAATCAATCCCATCAAAATTCATCATTTTCAAACATCTGAAGCACTTTATTTTGCTTCACAGTTTTTCCTAAACTTGAATAGGAAAAAATTGTTTCACCAAGAAAAATGTTGTCAATTTTTGCCTTGAACTCAAAAATTATCAATCTTCTTCAATGTTTTGCCACATTTTAAATTTACTGTTTTTCAGAGAAAACCACTAGGAGACTTTTTTTGCTGCAATTTCTTCAATGTTTTCATTTTATTTTGTTTCTACAGCAAAACCAAATCTAAGGCAACCTTCAGAATTAACTCATATAGCATGAAATATCCTCCATGTAAACAATTCCAGGAATTATTTTTTGCTTTATTTTTTGCTTTATTTTTATAATTTTAATTAAAAACTCAAAATTAAAATTAAAACTTGCTTTATTATTATTAACTATTTAATCCAGTAAAAATATCATTGAATAAATGTAATAAGAAAAATATTTTTGAGAATTATTGACATGGAGGATGTTCCATGCTGTATGAGGTTATTCTGGAGGTTGCCAGGTCAAATAGTTTCCCTAAATTGTCCTGCCTTCTACTCCTCAAGTGACTTGCTTTGGAGATATGTTGATGCATTTTTTTCAACATTTTACTGAACTGCTATATCTCTTTTTTCTCCAGCAACCCACTTCAGAGAAATTTTAAAGAGCTTTCCTCTATATTTCCTCCAAACTAATTTAAATAGCCTAGCACCTAGCATATATATTAAATGTATTATTGATCCTCCATCAGTTTCCATTGCTTAGGCTATGCTTTCAAGCCTATATCAGTGTTGTTACTGTTGTGACGGATCCAGGTTCAACCAGTCCATCCTGACATTATCCTGCCCTTGACTCTTATTGACATTATCTTCCTTTGAAAAAGCTTTGAAGAGCTTTGTCTCCAGAGAGGCAATTTTATGGGACAACACTTTGTTATCATCCTGCCAACAGTCCATGATCTCAACGCTCTTTTCCTCCCTTGCCCTTAAAGCCTCAATTTCACAATTCACCTTTGCTTTCACTTGCTGTAAGATTTTGTCCCATCCTACTAACAGGTTCCAGGAATCCCACACATAGATTTGGTTTCCTTGGGCGGAAGTACATTTACTTGCAAAGTAATTGGAATATAACTCTTCAAACGCAGCCTTTACTTCCACCAAGGACTCCTCAGGCACAGTCTTGGTGACCTCCAAGCTTACCCAAGCTTCCTCCAACGTAATTGTAGGAACCTCTTTCCTGGCAGCAGCAGTTTCCACGCAAAGTACTCCAAATTTGGCCCTTTCAAAATTTAACAAAGAAGACAGAATAATTGAAAAGGTAGTTGAGGGTAAAGCGTCAAAATCAACAATATATCTTTATTAAAGTTTAGCTGTTTTTGCTTATATACCATTTGGGGCATATTTGGCTGAAAATCCCTCTGGTTCCTGAATCAAACTATGATTTATCTCACATGATCTATGATGTTCAAGTCATCCAACCCTAGATTTTACCTAAAAGATCACTCATATTTCTCAACCTATGAGAATCAACCTACAATGGGAAGAAGTCATCTGACTCCATTCATCCCAATGAACTAATTTAGCATAGAGCTTCCTCACCTTCCGGCACCAAAACCCTGTGGATTAAACATCCTGAAACTCAGCTATTGATGTTCTAACTGGGACCAGCTGATCAACCCTGAATTCCTAGGCATTTTTGCCTTTATTTAGTTATCTTCACATTTAATATTTTTTCGCCTTAAAACCCATTAAAACGCTTAAAAACTCAAACCAGGCGTCACTGCAGCACCCAGGGGCTTTCCCAGGCAGCGCCCCAGCGCCTGAAAAAATTTGATAGCAGTGCCTTGGCGCTTTGCAAATTCATTAGGCAGTGCAGCAGCGCTTTTAACCCAAAATTTGGGGATTTACTTATGGTTGACCTTAACCAAACTTCTTGACACAGTCAAGGAAATTTAACCAGTATAATTAAATCCTCCTTAATTATATTCCTGTGTATTTATTAATTAATCTTCTCAATTAATTAAACTGTTTTTGAGACACCCAGTCTCCCAGATTGACTCAGCCAATCTTGCCTGCTGTTCTTTTATTGCACCTAGATATCCAGTTTTCAGGAATCTCAACCTTAAGACTTCAAATCCAACCTATCTACATGCAATAATAAGAAAAACAGGGATAACTTTATATTTTGGAGCATTTATTTGGCCAAATACTTAATAGTGACTGTTGTACAGTCACAACTGTACTAAAGTCATGTTGGGCTGTGATTACACAAAGTAATTGAATTGTGATGAATTTCATAGGTTGAAATTAAAAAAATAGTATTGATCTTAAAGAAATTTTCCATATTAGTGATGGAGTTCCCAGGAATCAATTTGGCTGTACTAATCAAGGTAATAATGAATAATCTGACTGGTTCAGATTATGAAACTAGGTGTCTCAAACCAATTGTTTAACTAGGGAGGTTGTTTGATACCCAAGAATATAATTAATGAGTATTTAATTATATGAATGAATTAAACTTGAATGTATCAAGTAGATAATAAGTGTCTCAAATTGATTAAATGGAAAGATTAAATGATACCCTAAAATGTGATTAATGAAGATTTAATTATACAGCCAAAATGGACTTGATTGTGTAAAGTAAAGTCTTGATGTCTTGGAAATTTATTAATTAACTGGGAAGATTAGATAATGTATACCCAGTAATATGATTAATGAGAGTTTAATAATAAGGTTTAATAGTCTTGAATGTGTCAAGAAGATCAGTTAAGGTTAACTAAAAATAAACCCTGAATTGGTATTTAAAACAATGTGTTGGTAAATTTATTAGGTTTAAAAGTGCAGCTGTGCCAACCAATCAATTTGTAAAGTGCTGCCCAGTGCATGTTTCAGGTGCTAGAGCTCTGCCTGAAAACATTCCTGGGCGCTGTGATAGTTCTTGGTTTAAGTTTCAAACCATTTTGATGAGCTTTAACTTGAAAAATTAATTGGCACAAAAATGAAAAATAAGTACAATGGTGTCTAGGTATTCAGTATTGATCATCTGTTTCCCAGGTGAGACAATAGAAGTTTAGATCAGGAATTCAAATATTCCACATGGTTTTAGCACCAGAAGTCTGGAATGCTTCAAGTCATGGAAGTACATGTCCACAGAAGTAATTGGATGATTATGGAATGTACCCAGGCACATTCTTATAGGTTAAGAATGTGTATCTTTTTGATAAAGTTCTTGATTGAATGATGCTGTTATGTCATAGATCATATAGTAGTAGTAAAGGTGTGATTTTGGAACCAGAGGGGACTTCAGTCAACTATACCCTGATTGGTATACAATGGAAACATGATTATAATAAATAAAGATTCATATACTTTGTGACCATTTTTGCTTTCCCACAATCATTTTAAGTTTTTGGCTTTTAACTGGAAGAAATCTGTCATGGAATGAGATAAATGGTCTTCAGCTAAGACTATGAGAAGTGAAAACTGCAGAAGTGATCACCAGATGGAAGAGAGATTAATGCCAAGATTGCTTGCCCGGAATCCAAGCTCATTGAAGCTTATATAAAGGATTCCCTGTCAAACCATAAAAGAGACAAGCCAAGATAATAAAAAGTCAAGTATGAATTTCCTGGATCCTCTATAATTTTCTCTATCTAGTTCATCAGAAGCATGTACCACCCCTTTTAATACTCACCCAAGTGGTTAGATTGATCTTTCAGGCACAAAGTAACCAACTTCATTTCTTAGATACCTCTAAATCACATAGTTCAGAATCTCTATCTCTAGACAGCTACCCTAATGATGGTTCTAGGCCATCTATTATTACACAGTAGCAGTAAACTTCTTTGAAGCTACCCATAAGTCATATAAAGAGAAACTTTATATCATTTCTAGGCAAAGTAACACAGCTATATTCTCAGCCCAGTTGGTCTAAGGATGCATATATTCCTTGTTTTAACCATCAAAGGGCACCACTTTATCCTTTCAAGGCACTAATAAGGGACCACTTAATAACACCCTAAGGCATAAAAAAGCAACACTAACCACCAAGGCTAAGAAGATCAATAAAACAGCAAATGTTTGCCTTTCTCAGGAAACCAATCTCTGTCTAGTCAAGCATAACCCTTGTCTGAAAAACATCTCTCAAAGTAGATCATCACAATAGTGTAATCACTTATCATATTGTGAGGGCTTATTTTTAGGGACATTTTATTAAGACTCTGATAATCAGTGAAGAATTAAATCTTTACCTGTAGAAATTAAAAGCTGAGGGACACCTATAATATCTATTTTGATTACTGTGGGCTATCTGTACTAGTAATAGGATCAAAAGATCATTTTGTGAGTATATATATTCTTCTATAAAACATGGCCCTATTGATGAGCCTAAAAATGAGTATGGGTAATTTTCTTCCCCACTAGGAAGCTGGGGAAGAAATGTAGGGGTGGATCCTGGAACCCTTCTGTAAAACTCATACATGATAGGAAATTTGAAAAACAAGAGTTGTAGCACCTAGCTGAAGGAAAAACCTGTTAGTTTGAAGTTCACAGCCAAACAATCACCATAAGTTGAGTGAACTTGATGATTGGGTTGAATCTCCCAAAGAAGCCTATCATGTACCCCAAGATATAGTAGATGACAGTGAAAAATAGCAGGGCTGTCTTGGAGTAGGGATTTGATTGGGAGTCTTGATATTAGACTTGGTCTGAGTTAGAAGCAGTGGATGAATCATAGACTAGGTTGGATTCATTTTATTATTTTTGAATATGGTAAGAGAGGATCTCTCACTATAGAGGACAAGAATGCCAGAAGCATTAATTTACTCATCTTCTGATTGGTTTCATTTAATAATTGAGAACTTCAAGGGTATGAATTTTAGGCTCAACAATAGAACAAGAATGTCATTAAATTTTATTATCTATTTATACTTAAATGGCAAATATTTAATTGGGTGGCCCCAAATTAAGGTTTGGTTGAAACATTGTTCAATTTAACTTTTTGTATAATGGTGGAATTTGGGCCAAACTTCTTTAGAATTTTGGTTTGGGATATTGAAACTTATTTTAGTGGATGCTCTAGATTAAGGATCTGTATTATTGATTTGTTTTTTAGTGTAATGTATTTCAGGGTCTGGAACTTGGTCTTTGGAGCCTTGAATTATTTTATTAATATTGGGATGATTTTTAATGTATTGTGGTTCAATTAAGCCTTTTTCTGGTTTGGCTAGATCTTTGGTAGCTTCCAAATATGACATCTTAAGTGGTTTGGTTGACTTTTTAGATATTTTGAGCAAATTAAACATATATTTTTTTATAAATATGACATCAGAATTGCTGGGTTTTAGGTCTGTTCTTCTCTCTTTGCCTCAAGTAAGCTTAAATTCAAAATCAAACCAATTCTCTTATTTTTAGATTTAAACCCCAATGCAGAAGCAACCAATTTGTGCTCTGAATCTCAGGCTGACTGTGGAGTATTATGTAAGTCTTCTGGGATCATGTATAGTTTTTCCTTCTTTACTTGGTATTTAGAAATTATGCCCAAGATTTTTAGCACTGATGGCATCTATTTTTCTGTTACCTGTCTCTTTGTTTAAATTATGTCTTTAGTTTTGACATTTTCTGATCTGTTCCTTCAACACTTGGTTCCAAGGCTTATTCTGGAGCTATTTTGTGACTTTTTAGGCTCTATGAGACTGTTCCTAATAAAATTCACCATTTTAGGATGAACCCTGAAGCCTTCTGGTATATATAAACTATTTTCTAGATCTCTTAGTTATGTCCTTCTTTAATCAATCCTTTAGGCAACAAAGAATATCTCTGGGCTTCCCCAGCCATCTGTTAATAAGATGGCTTATATTATAGATCTCTGGCTAAGAGGAATATGGTATTCTTATACCCTTTATTGTGGGATAATATCTAGTAAAAACAAGTTTTTTATTTGGAACCTGGGAATTGAATATGATGAAAGCCATCTCTGGATTCATGGATCTAGATTTACTCTTGATTTTTTTAGCATAGTTGGTAAGAAAAAAGGGTATTTTTACATCTAAATTGGGGTAATGAAAGATGATTTTAAAATGCTGCCTGTTTAAGACTGAATATTACTCCCTTTTTAAAAGTTAAAGGTATGTATTAGGAGAGCCTAAAGATGATACTAACATACTTTTTTATCTGATGTACTATTAGCACTGCATTTCTGGTGAAAAAGCTTGGAATTTAAATAATACTCTTTATTTCCACACTTTTTAGATGCACTTTACCCCAAGGGGAGGCAGAATAATGGGTGTGTCCAGGTGGAAAAAGTGAAAAAGGTGCTATTTTCTTATCATGAGTTTTCCTTATATCAAAGCTTTTCACCAAGCTTTTTAATACTTATGGTCAGGTTGGAACCTTAATTATTTCCCTTGTTTTTACTTTCTTAACAACAATATTCATGACGCTTAAGTTCATTATCTCATTATTATCAAGTATAAACTTGAGTAAATCATCCCTATCATTGAAAAGCTGCTCAAGGAGACAAGATGGTGGTAAAATCATCTTCTTGGGTGTCATTATTATTTTTGAACCAAGAATCAGGCTTATAGTATGTCTTATCATACTCATTTGGCGTTTGATTTTGAGCAAGATCATGTCAAATAATTTTATAAAGATTTTTAAGAGCTCTACCAGGGTTGATATTTCTACTTCTGACAACCAATATGTGAATAAATCATGTTTATTGCTTGGTATTTTAAATATACAGAATGTCTTAAAACTTAAGTTATCCTTGCCAATATTATTTTATCTACCTGTCTTATGCTACATTAGTTTTAAAAGCTATGGCAACAAGCAAGAATATGTTGGATTTAAACAAAATAAATCAGATGTAAAAAATTAAAAAATATATATTAATTTAAAATAGATCTATTTATTTTTATTTTTGTTTAAATCAGATTTATTTTGTTTAAATCCAAAGTATTTTCTCTTGTCACCATAACTTTTAAGACTACTGTACAGGACACTACAAATAATACAGTAGATAAGAACTCATAAATTACTAGTTTTATTAAGCTGGAATAAAATCTGCTAAAGGCTACAATCTTTCAGAAATAAATAAGAGCAATTTTTTCTTCAAGGTGTCTGTATCTATTACTGCACTGCCATCATCCCTGATCTTTCAAACAGTTCTGGGTGGCTATTTGTGCACGTGAACCAGCTTTTGCTGCTTCTTCCTGATCTGATTTACTATCATGGATCTTTTATCACTTCTGGTCCTCTAAGGTGTGCATGGTTTCCCAGCTACAGCCTGTGCTCTTCTTGAGTTGGCCTACTGTCAATGAGCTAGATGTACAGGTATTCTGGCTACTGCCAAACCACTTAAAATCCAATCATTGCCCAATTTAGTGCCCTCCCAATACCAGAGCATCATTCATCAACAGAATGAAACCCTCTGTTGCTGCCCTTCTCTGCCCAGAGGCTAACACCTCCATACCCACGCTCATTGCAGAAGCCAAACGCTGAAAAACGCGCAACCATGGAATATGCTGCACACAACGGCAATTGCTCCGCAAATGGCACTGGCAGAGAAAACTCCAATGGCAACAAATGCCAAAATACCAATCATAACAACAGCAACTTCAATGGCAACAATGGCAATTGCAGTCAAAGCGCAAACCGCACCCGTCCCAAGGAAGAGGACACCGCCAAAGTTAACAATGCTGAAGTAGCAACCTGCTATGAATCTGCTCCCACATTATCTGACCTCAAAGGTCTCAAAACAGAGGAACAGGGAAAAGAGGAGGGGGAAAAGGCTTAAATGCCCCTGTCTCCCCCAACTTGGCAAGAAATTGTGCCAAGGCACAAACTTTGCTGCCCACATCCCCTGTGTCCCGCAATCCTCCATTTTTATGAACGTAAAAATTAAAGATCACTCACAACTTCTTGTCTACCCATGCACTTATAAGTCTCATACACATAAAATCCTATTTGACTCTGGTGCACAACACACTATGGTAAGCAAACCATTTGTAACCAAGTACAAAATACCAGTTATCAAATCCAACTTCAAATATGCCAGAATGGCAGATAAATCAAAGGTTCTACTCAAAGGCAAAACAACTCCCTTCAGAATTGACCTCCAAGGCATTCAAACGTCCATCAAAGGACTTGTCATGAACAACATATACTACAACATTGTAGCAGTCATGGACTGGTTAACCCAAGTGAACCCCAGTGTATGTTGGAAAACAAAACCCATGACCATCAAAAGCAATGGAGTCAACTTCAACATCCTCAAAGAACCAAATGACCTAATACTAAAAGACATAGTATTTGTCCAGGTCATAAACCAAGACAACTCAGGACGTCTAACCAAAGATAGTACCCTCCACATAATGAGGTATACTGAGTTCAATAACATAAAAACAACCAAAATCCAATGCCCAGAACTTGTGGCACTCCTAAATGAATACACTCATGTATTCAAAGAAGAACTTGCTGAGCTTCCCCCCAAACAGGAGGTAAAACATGGCATCAACTTATGTAAAGCCATGCCTAAACCTGCACCCCTCTAAAGACTCTCTTCCATGGAGACCCAAATCCTCAAAAACCATATTGAGAGCAACTTAGCCAAAGGCTTCATCTGTCCGTCTGAATTCTCATGGGGGCAGCAGTATTCTTTGTAAAGAAAAAGGATGTCACTCTGTGTCTAGTAACTGACTACAGAGCACTAAATGCAAGCACATTAAAGAATAAATATCCCCTTCCACTTATAAAGGATCTGTTTTCAAGACTCTCAGGAGCCAAATTTTTCTCCAAAATTGACCTCACCTCAGGTTATAACCAAGTTGAAGTAAAGGAAAGGACATACCAAAAACTGTGTTCTGTACACAATTCAGATCCTTTGAGTGTAGATTAATGAACTTTGGGATAACCAACGCTCCTGCAAAGTTTGTCACTATAATGAACCAAGCACTAAATGGTCTCTCAAATACATTATGCTACCTTGACTATATCATCATATTCTCAAAAACAAAAGAGGAACACCTCACGCATGTCCACAAGACACTCAATTGACTTGCAAAGCACAAACTTTATGCAAAACCAAGTAAGTGCCAATTTATGGAAAAGAAACTCCTGTTCTTGAGCCACATTGTCTCTGAAAGTGGCATCAAAGCAGATCCAGACAAATAGAAGCCATAAATAACATGCAACGCCCCACCTCTGTTAAACAAGTTAGATGCTTTCTTGGTATGGTAGCTTACCTAAGGAAATACATCAAAGACTGCAGAAAACTAACCACGCCAATCAATGACTTAACCAAGGGTAATGCCAAAAAGAAATTCATCTGGACTCCAGAATGTGACAAGAATTTCCAATTAATAAAACAAGCTTTGATCAAAGCACCAATCTTGCAATACTCTAACAATAACGGGTGCTACAAGCTTGAGTCAGATGCCAGCAACACCGCCATTGGCGCAGTCCTGTGCATCTGCCAGCCAGGGCAGCAAGACTTCCTGCCAGTATGTTACAAAAGCAGAAAACTAACTAATACTGAGCAGAGATACCCAATACACAATAAGGAATTTCTAGCAATATACCACACATGCAAGAAATGGAGATGTTATCTGGAAGGACATTTAAACGTCTAAGTACTAACTGACCATAAATCCTTAACCTATTTCAAAACTCAGAACACACTTGCACGGCAACAAGCCAAATGGATGTCCTTGCTGGAACAGATTAATCTGGACATCCAGTACAAAAGGGGGAAGAGCTGGTCTTGGCTGATGCTCTCTCTAGACTATGCCAGCCAAGAGAGGATCACCCTGACCACCTGGACGCTGACTGGCCAAACTTGTACAACACTGAGTATAAAACCAAAGGGAAAGACCCCTCATAACATCAACTGACCCACAATACATTAGTAAGAAACAAAAAGTACTTCCATGTATCAAATGGCACAGTATACCAAATTATCAATAACAAACATATCCTGTACATCCCATTTGCACAAAAAGTTGACACCATACTAAGACATCACCGCCTGCTAGGCCATACAAAGGCTAAAAACCTATAACTCACACTAAAAGAGATAGTATGGTGGCTCAACCTCAAACAGGATATAGTTGATGTTCTGAAAGAGTGCACAGTGTGCGATAAATACACCAGTACAAAGGCTCCTCAGCCAACAGTCAAATTTAGTACCAATCCTGAACCATTTATTGTTTGAGGGCTAAACGTAGTGGGGCCCTTCCCAGAAACAAAGACAAACCAACTTTTCTTAATTGTAGCTATCAACTTTGCCACACACTGGCCCATCTGCTGGGCAACAAAGGACTACAAAGCAGAAACCATCAACTGTTTCATTAACAAAGTGATCAAAGCCAACTACAGCACTCTAGACTACATCATAACTGATGGAGAAATAGAGTTATCAGGTCACATAATAAACAACAACTTAAAATCCAAAAACATTAAACACTCCACAACCACTTCATACAGGCCACAGGCCAACAGTAGATTGGAACGCCTAAACAGCAGCCTTATCAGGACCCTAGAGAAAATAATGGATGGCAAAGCCAAAGACACATGGCCACTATACGTGAAACATGCATTATTACTATCCTGAGTCTGCACCAACCAAGGGACAGGCTATTCACTGTTTGAGTTAACCTACGGGTAAAAACCGGAAATAATCACCCACAACAAACAGCCCTACATAAAGATCCCCCAGGGAAACCTACCACAGTAGAGCAAGCACCAAACCTAAAAAACATCCACCTCAAAGCAAAAATAGCTGAAATGAAGAGTCTCAAGACACAAAAGGTAATCTCCACAGAGGAACCACTTCCCATCAACTCCCCTATCTGGATTCTAGCTGGAAAAGAAAGAAACTAGACTCAGTACACAAGGGACCAGGAAGAGTCATCAAATACAGATTAGAGCACAACACTTACCTATTAAAATTCCAAAGTGCCAAAACCCAATTACCAAGAAATACCACAGAACCCGTCTCCGCCTAAGTAAAGGAGAGCATTTGACTAGACTGGTTCCAACTAGTAAACAGCTCCAGGAGCATCAGGCGGCAGCCATGAAAACAAAGTCCCCTCCTGATGCATCAGAGTAATCCCTTAAGGGGTTGTCAAGGGTCTGGATGAACAAGCATTCTGGCTACCGCCAACCCACTTAACATCCAGCCATCACCTGATTTAGTCCCCTTCCAATATACCGTTTGACATACCAATAATGGTAACCAAGCAATATCACCTGACCGTCCAAGTATCCAGTGGCTCAAACCCATCTAGCACATGACCAACCCCTAGGTTTTATCAAACTAAATCCCTGCCACAGTCAAGTCTATATAAGTCTAAAGTATTATCCAATAAAATATACTTCTCTTCTTTCTTAACTCCATATTTGAAGCTTCCCCAAAAAGGTGCTCCTTATCACTAGCAACATTTTTGACAGAACCAGCAACCAAGCCAGCAGCATCCAAGCCAGCTACAATGGAGGCAAGGCTCAGAACGTGGAGGCACTTGTTTACACCCAAGCCTTTGAGGCAGATAACAAAGAAGCTGACCTGTACTTGACCCCTGACTCATATGGCTTTGACTTGTTCAGTAGTCACTTAGTGTCTATCTCTGACCCTGCTCCCATACCCACCCCTGCACAAGCTGCCCACCAAACAACCAATCAGGATGGCAACCTCAATTTGGAACAACTTCCCGCCATTGCCCAACCTGCCCCTCCCTCAGCCAATCAGGCTTCAGCTCCCCCGCCTGCGCCCCAAGCAATGAATTATCACTGCCCAAATTCTTCAGGAAATTGTGGCACTGAACTTGAAAGGTCTGTCCTGGGAACAGATTGCTAGCCAATTGCAATTTACCTAATCTACTTTCATGTGGAAATCAACAACCTGACAACCAGGGGGAATCTGATTGGGACAACCAAAAAGCCCAAGAAGGACCCCAAGTCCCAAATCAATGAGGCATACCCAATCATGCTTGATCTATTGTAGCAGGACCCCAAGCATCCCTTGATCCAGGTCTGCAAACAACTTGCACACCATGACATATGGGTTTCTGAGCGCATTTTGCAGCTCTGGATGCACAGAAAAGTGGCTTCAATTAGGGTTCTTACAAATTTTGCTGGCAACCAATGGGATGGAGCTGAGAATTCCCCATATGATCTGCCATTGAATCCACCCTGGTCAATGCTTGACTAGTCTAACAGATGACATCATCTTCCTCTCCTAATACAAGCTACTAACAGCTTTTGATGATTTTTGCAAGCAAGAAAGAGCCATTGCCCAAAAAGAAAGGAAGAAGGTTAAGAAGAGGACTTTCATTGATGTGTTTCTGGCTGTTTAAGCCAAAGGTTTTGTCTACTATCAGACAAACCCAGATTTCACTGATGGCTATGAGTACATCCACATCCTTGATGGATTACTCAACTCCTTGGATGGCTCAAAATTGCAAGCATCAGATTTTCTTGAGCCACCAGATGGAGGGAAGTTCCACCGCCCTTGAGGCCATCCAGGGACGCAGGCACCAGGCCTCAGTCTACCCTGCCGGCCATGCAGACATCCATCTGGCTGATGTTGTGTTATTTAATATTGGAGATACACTCCAGGAGCTCCGCTCTCAGGCTTTCAACAACCTCTATCTTGGGGTCCTTGACCACAATTCTCTCTTAGCTCATCAAATAGTGGCTGACTTGTTTGCAGAAAATGGTTTTCCTTGTGAATATGGGCAACCAATCACAGAAGAACACACGCCTCCCACCCTGTGCCACAGCCACCTACCAGTCCATCCAGCCAATGACAGACAAGGAATATAACAAGCGTTATATGGGGGACATCATGTGCAATCCTCCTACCCCTACCCCCGCCACCACTACCACTACCCCCACCTTCCAGCCCCATCCACCCAATCCCAAACCCCCCAGGCCAGCACTGCCTCTACGCCTTCCTTCCTGCACTATTCTGCCTACTAGGCATCACTCTTCCCTGCCCCCAATAAACCCCATGTCGCCAAACATTTTCTATTTATATTATCTTTATTTTGAATTTTGATTGTTCATTTTCTCTTTGTTTATAGTTGGTTTTGTTGTAACTGTGCTGTTTTAGCAGAGTTACATTGAGAAAAATATTTAGAAGATAGATAATAATCTTTATTGCAAGATAGTGATTATATAGCTATTGTGAATCAATGGATAGTAGGAACATGATTGGTGATCACACAGCTGGATGGCTGAGGGGGTGGCTTGATCCTGATAATGAGTCAAGCGCCAAATCAAGATATCCACCGTGAAGGATCATCATCTGTTCATGTTGATAGATTTGGTAATTTGAGTTGACTTCCTAGTCTGGCTTTGGTTGATCAGTTATCAGATTGCGGGTCACAAACCTGCTTAGTTGGAACCTTGTTGGCGGGTCAAGCCTGCAGTTTTGACAGTTTTATTCTTTATTTTCATCTTATTTCTATAAAATCATATATTTACTATGCCATTTATCTAGATCCAAAACACAGCTATTTTTTAGCTCTTTACACAGCCCCTTGTGAAAATATTAACAACAATTTGGTGATCAACTGAATTTAAATTAGAAAATTATAGGTTAATTGTATTTAGATAAAGTTGTTACTGATCTGAATTCAAACCTTAATGATAAACTTTAAGCCAATCAGGAGCCAAGTGATAAAGTGATTGTTGTGACATAAAGGTTTATTCAATAATTCTTTGGTGCATGTGTGCTAATTAATATGATTGACTGGTTGTTTTGCCATTGTGCATCATTGCCGCTATGGAGAGTTGTTGGTGGACTAGTGCCCAATCAGATGCTGGGTTAGCACTAGTCCATCAACAACTTGCCACAACAGCAATGCGCACAATGGCAAAACAACCAGCCAATCATATTAATTAGCGCATGTGTATCAAATAATTATTAATGACCCTTTATGTCACAACAATCACATTATCACTTGGCTCCTGATTGGCTTAAAGTTTATTATTAATGTTTTGAATTTGGATCAGTAACAACTTTATCTAAACACAATTAACCTATAATTTTCTAATTCAAATTTTGACAGCCGCCAAATTGTTGTTAATATTTTCACAAGGGGCTGTGCAAAGTTCCAAAAATAATATGGCAATTAAGGAAACAATGCCAACACAAAGCAAACAACACATATTGAGTTAAGTGTAAAACATATACAAAATGGGTAAAAAGATGGCATAATGTGATAAACGAGAAAACAAAAAGGAATAAACAAAGAGGCAACAGTATCAAAATAATACAGAATTTATTGGGGCAAAAGCTATAAAAACATATGGAAAGGTTAGTAAAAATCAATGAGAGAACTTGAAAAACTACTCAAAGACCTCAACTTGGCAATTGCCAAAATCAAAGACATTGACCTCAAGGTCAAGGCAAAAGTGAAGGCTGCTGTCCTTACAGGGGACAAAAGCAAAAAGGTGTCTTCTAAGGCACTCATGGCCAAGATTCCAGACACCTCCAAAACAACAATTGAACACGTTTTAAATGTTCTGAAGACTGTAGTGAAAGGCCTTCAATTAAAGTCCTTTGCCCTCTCCGTGACATCTGTCAGGGTCAATGTCCCAGAGATGTATGCATATCTCAAGCCACTCAAGCAAGCCAGAATCAAGGACACAGAATTTCCAGCGCAATAGCTTGCGCCAAGAATGGCTAAGCCTGCTGAAGCTGCAGGCAAGGAGGAAACATGTGAAGGTAACATAAAAAATTACTAAAAATTTCTAAATACTTATATTTTTTTAGAAAACATAGATGGTGAACTCTGCCGGGTCCTGGTCCCCTTTGTCCTCCCACATTCTACGCCAATTAGCCAATCATGTGGCAAGGCAGCTATTTCTGTCCCCCCTGTCTTGCAGGATCATGAGGACAGAATTCATGGGTCCTTCCCAATGACAAGGGACGCACTAGATGGGCTGACACCTGGAAAGGGGGCATCCAAGTGGGCAGTTACTGCCTACAAGGATGACCAACTGGTCTGCCTGGACCCAGTATCACTCAGTAGAGTTTACTGTGTAAACTCCATTGAGCTTGTTTTGGATTTCCTGGCAACACTCCCATTCAAGAACATACTGGAGATGGGCTGTGGCCATGCAGCTGCTTGCTTCTGCTTTCTGGTGAAGAATATGCTTTCTTACCTCCTAGAGAACTTTGGGCACTCAGTGGGGAGATTGGCTGTTGCAGACACAACAGCTGTAAAGAAAACCATGATCTTCCTGGCGGACTTTGGGCTGGCCTGGAGTGCTGACAAGACAGGGGTCCCTCTGGTAATGAATCTCACCTTTGCTAAAACTATACACAAGAAAAATAAGTGCAGTATACAATAAGCTGTGTGAGTTTACTGAAGCCCTTGCTGGGCAAAGGCTTCACCTTGTGGTTTACCTTGGGTATCTTTTCTTCTTTGGGATGAGCACCAGTGTAGAAGACCTAGATGGGGTCCTTCTTGGGGTCAACAAGGCCTGGCTCTCACTGGATGGGAAGAAGGTTCCCCAGGCACAACTCAGTGGATCATGTCATCCAGGACGCCCTGGTCTTGGCTGATATCTACGGGTTTGCAGCCCTGCCAGAGAAGCTGCTCCTGCATTCCCACCTGACCCTACTCTCTTTTACTAGCCACCAAGAATACTTCAATCAGGGTGTATTACTGTATACAGTGTGGCAGTGGAAGTTGTGCACCACCTCCATTGCTGGGTGGGTACATACTGCCAAACTCACTATAGGCGCTCCTAATATATTATATATTCCAATAAATTTATTTACACCTTAGATTATTTTATTTATAATAATTTTTATAATTCTTTTTTAGAAAACAAGTTTTTCAAAATAAGTCCCAGAGAAGGTTGTCATATAAGCATAAATCTATTTACTTTAATAAAATTTACTTCTATTGTGTACACTTTAATTTAACTTTTTTTAATTTCATTTTTATATTTATTTTACAAAAGTAATATAAATATATTTGCGCAATCCAGTATCAAGTGTTTGGGATAACCTCAGATGCCATAATAAAAAATAGTATAAAATAAATAATTTACAAGCCTTCATTGATGTTCCTGCTGAATGTGATTGTGGGCTTAGAAGCTTCTAAATATAAAATGATAATTAATAAATTTTAAATAGTAAATTAGAGAATATAAAAAAGTCAGACAAGCTAAGCCTTTAATTGATTGGTTGTTTGGCAAGGCACACAGGGATGAAAAAATCAGTGTGGCCATAGAATTTGGTCACAGTTTTGGCTGAGAGGGTGTGGACCCTGGCCTGCAGCAAATCAAAGAGGTCCTTGGTCCCAGTTGGGGTGTCCCTTGCTTGACAACTTGCTTTAGCCATCCAAAGACTTCCTTGATGGAATTTAGGAAGGGCAAATAGTCAGGGAGGAAGATAAGGCGCAAATTTGCTGTGGCCAATTGCTGGGGGCCCACTGCAATGCTAGTGTCAATCATTGGGAATTCCTCAAAAATATCAGCCCCTTATGGAGACCAACGTTTTCCAGAAAAGTTACATTGGTGAAGCCCAGGCTTGTGCATCTCAAGTTTTCCTGGACCAATTGGATGAATGCTAGAAATGTATGGCTGTTATGGGAGCCTAGAATCATTTGATAGAGCTTGACCCCCTTGGGACTAAGGAAAGCCACCATCAAATAGGCTGTGGCGCAGACTGCAGCATGCCAAGCTACCTTGTCATTTGAGCCTTTAGGGACATATCCATTCTCATTGTGCATTGAGGAGGAAAATGCTGATTTGTCAATGTAATAGAATTTGACTGTCCCTTTGGTTTTGAGGGCAATGTAGGCATCAGCGTATTTTTCCGGGTCTCAATGTTGGTTGGGCTATTACAATTGTACAGAGATACCCTAAGCTTTTTTCTTGAAAAGTACATCTCCTTGATCAGATGGTAGTAAAAGGAAATTGAGGCCTCAACCCCAAAAGTAGATTTAACTATTGATGTATATTTTCCAGTTCAAGATGGCAATCTTGGGTCATCCACTGGAGGAATTCTATTTGTGCTCCTTGGTGAGCATGGTTGACATGTGCAAGGATTTCTCTGCAGCAGGGACTCAGCCAGTATTGATGAACTTGTGGAAGGTCTTGCTGGTGTACTTGGGATCCACCCCAACAAGAGCTGTGGCTGCCTTGTAATCACCAGATTCCTGCATTATCTTGATCAGGATGATGTTTTTGATATCAGGTATGCACTTCTGGGTAGGCTTTTTGGTAGTGGGGATTGACTCATTAGCATTAGGCACAACACAGGGCATAGGTACCTTGGTGTAGAATGCAGCAACCTTTTTGAGCACTAACTAACCTCATCAGTTCTGAAGAACTCAGGCTTCTTGTCCTCTTCCTGATTGCCATCACTGATGTAGGGCTTGTAGCTAGTATCAAGTACAGGCTTCACCTTCTCCAGCATGGCTGACAGGACCAACTCTTGGTAGTACACAGCGTCAAACACATACAAAGTAAGTTCTACTTCCTTGTTTCTAACTGTTTTTGTGGTGGTAACTTTGGTGGGCTTCCAGTTCAGCTTAAGGACCCAAGGGTTGATGCTCTGCACCCTAGCAGCTTGTGCTCCTTGAACCAGCTGTGTCAGTGCAGCGTCACTATGGAACTCTCCTCTCCCATCTCCTCTTTGAGTAGGCACTTGGGTTGCACTAACTCTATTCTTTGACCCGTGGGGGCAACTGCAACCGCGGTGCACAACGGGAGCATTGGTATTCTGGTATTGTGTTCCTTCCATCTTGAAATTTAATAAAATATTAAATAAATTTCAATTAAGTTACTCCCTAATTTTATTTCTTGCTTTTATCTGAATATGGATATTTAATTAGAGTTTTTCCCCACCCAATATCCCAATTATAGATTTTTATTTCTTAATTAGTTCTTTTTGGTTTTACTACACCCATTTTAGAATACCCTGTCAAGGGTCTGGATGAACAAGCATTCTGGCTACCGCCAACCCACTTAACATCCAGCCATCACCTGATTTAGTCCCCTTCCAATATACCGTTTGACATACCAAGAATGGTAACCAAGCAATATCACCTGACTGTCCAAGTATCCAGTGGCTCAAACCCATCTTGCACATGATCAACCCCTAGGTTTAATCCAACTAAATCTCTGCCACAGTCAAGTCTATATAAGTCTAAAGTATTATCCAATAAAATATACTTCTCTTCTTTCTTAATTTCCATATTTGAAGCTTCCCCAAACAGCGCTCCTTATCAACCCAAAAAAAATTCCACCCATTTCCCTAGATTTTACGCCAAATTAAGCACCCAACACAATATTTTTAAAATTTATGTTTCAGATCTTGTGTCTTATATTAGATACATTGGTATCATTCATGATTACAATCCATTGCACACATTGTGTGAGTGATTTTGTTTACACTGTGAGTTACTATTGTGTTTTGTTTTTGGATTGAGTTTTGACACACTACGCTTGGGTGTATTTTGTCACCAATTCACATAGTAAACATATGGCTCATTCTTTTAGGGATTAGGTCATTTTCTAATACACATGCTGCCCAAGTTGCAGCATAACACAGTTTGATTTTGAAAAAATCAAATTACAAATGTTTATATTTAAAACAGTAATAAATCACCAAAATTTAATATTTTTCCACATTGTCAGGGATCCAGTCTCAGGCAGCCGGCCCGTCGTTTTTGGGGATAACTTGGGCTGGGTTTCTTGTGGGCAGGGCCCATCACAAGAGAGGAGCTAACTTGAGAAGGTAGGACGCGGACTTCCCCACCCAAGACCAAGGGCCGGTGGCCGGTATAGTGGTGTCCACTACCCCTGTGAGGGTGATGTACACTATAACAAAAAGCTTGCTGGTATGGTTGGTTGGTAAGTTGGGCAAAGAAGCAGGCATCAGTTTGGGTGTTACTGGTGGTTCCATGTAGATATTGTAGGCCAGGAGATAGTTGAACTTTCCTCTAAACAGGTTGGGTGTAGAGAATATCCACAGGCCTTGGCAGTTGTATCTGACAGCGGATTGGATGCAGGCTAATGGATCTAGTTCAAGGATTTTCTCTGGTGTGTAGTCCTTGTACTTGGGTTTTAAAGGATACTCAGTGAAATGGACAGGCCCAAAGGGTACACCAAATGGACAGAATACTGCGGGTGATGGGACAGGTGGGCCAGAAGATCTTGAGCTGAACTGATAGACAGCAAATACAAAACACAGTAATAGCTGTATAAGCCAAAGTAACATAACCTTTGTTTCAAAATGGCAATAAGTTTGGAGGGCAGGGTCCTTGGGTCTATATAGCACCCCACCTCTAAACTTAACATTTTTTGTGGGGGGTCATCAGGGCATTGTGAAGGGCAGGGCTGGGGAACTGGGGACTTGGGTCTAAAGGCAGCAAAATGGTGCTTGGCCCGGGAGTTCTTTCATTGGTTGCAGCTCCCAATTTAGCTACCTGATTATCTTGCTTTAGCATTGAGGTCATGGGGCCAAGTTGCGGGCTGGTGCCTCTTCCTTGGTTTAGCTCTTGATTGGTTGCTGGTGAAGACTTCAAACTCATAAGGCCAATAGTTGCCGGGTCACCTCCATTAGGTGTTGTGATTGGCACTTCACTTAGTGCAGCACTTTCCTTGGCTCAATCTACTTTTCTGGGAGGGTCATCATCTTCAACGTCAGCTTGCGGGGGCTTGATCCCAGAAAAATGCGGGCGGGCCGTCTTGTGGTCTTCTGGCCCGGCGGCCCGGGGAATCCAGGTTCTGGGTTTGATTCCCGCTCCTGGGCCTGGGGTTCCAGAGGGGAAAAAATTTTCAGTTCTGACACACTGTAAACTATCAAAATGAAGATAAGAATATTATCTTTCTATTGGTGTTAAAATACTAACATGTATAATATATTAAATATTGAAGAAAAAGCAATTTAAAAGCGCATATGTCAGATTTTATTATATTATTTTGATAATGAAATAAAATAGATTGCTTAAAGCTTAAAAAAGTTAATTTTTCATTAATTAATATATGCTTTTTATTTAAAGAAATTAAAGATAAGATCAAGAGCATTATTTCCGCATTTTATTTTATTTAAAAAGCTTAATTATTTAGGATTTTATGGTAGTTTGAAGTTAGGACGTTAATTTATTTGCTGTTTAGATGAATTTGAGGTTCAAGTGAACTGTGAACCTCAAATTAAACATCTTTTAAATTTAATTCTTTAATATTTTATCATTTTAAAAATATGCAGAAGAGTTTTAATTAAGTTAATACATCATTTTATTTGATTCACAGTGATTACAAAGAGGATATGATGTAACAATGATGCTTAGCTGCTCCACATATATCACTTGTGCATGAAAACTGGGTATTTTATTTATTTTAGGAATATAAATTTAAGTTGAAATTTTAATAAAAGCTATCACATCATTTCTTTCAGAATGGTGTCATAAGGCTTGCTATATAAGAGATAAAGCACCACCTAAGGTTTACTTCAAACTATCTTTACAAAAAGATATCATTCCTGCAACCAGTACTCTTTTGCAAGGTATCTCTACAAAGCATCTCTTTATCATCAATCATAAATCCAATATTATGGAATCTGTTAACTTCCCCTCTGCCATGCAGCCATTTTCTTCATTGGGAGCATCAACAAAAAGAGAAAGAATTGCTATTCTAAAGAAAGCATTCATCTTTGTTTCTGGAGGCAATCTTAATTCCTTCATCAATCACTTCCTCACTCAAACTGAGTTTGGAAAAACAGAGTTCATTCCTTTGATTCAAAATCAGAAACTAAATGGGATAATTGATGGCTTAAAGGATCTTCTGAAATCTGCTTCCCAAAAGCATCTCCCAGCCTTGAGATCTCTGGTTACTTCCAGTTACTCTTTAAAAGAGCTTACTGATATGGGATTTAATACAACCAAAAGTGAGTTTGAATACTCAAGAAAAATAAATAAAAATAAAAATGTGATCTTAAATAAAAAAGCCAAAAAAAGAAATAATCAAAAAATAATTAAAAACCTACTGGAAAATTCTTTTGAAACAAGCCAGTTTACAAAAAAAGCACCAGAAAAAATTTATAAAGACATTGAAAAAGAAATGAATTAATATTCAACTGAAATAAAATATTCTCTATTAAAAACAAAAAAGGAAATATATGAAAATATGAAAATAAAAAGTGAAATTTCAATATCACTTTCAACTTATTATATATTAATACCAAAAATATAATAAAGAGTAAAAAACAAACTGACATGTGTAATATTTGTAACTTAAAATCATCCTTAGAAAAAAAGAAGAATGTGAAAGTAAAAACTTATTATTGACAGAATCTATAAACAGTGACTTAAAAGCTATTCATCAGAACCAAGACTTTTATGCTCATCAAAATAGGGAATATAAGAAAGATATCAATGAATTAGATAATGAATCATGTATTATAGTTATAGATTTATAGGAGAATTTAAAAGTTGGCGGTGGTCCAATTGAAACCAATAACTGTTTTTATTCTAAAATACCTATTTCTTTATTGGGTTTGCATTGGTATTTAAAGAAAACAATAAAGTTAAATATGAATACCATGATTTTTTATCTCAAATATTGTCTAATGATACTTTGTTTTCAGGTGAATGTCTAATAAGTCTTCTTAAATCAGATAAGTTTAAAAAATAAAGAATATCAAAGTATGGACTGATAATGGAAACCATTTTAGATCCTACAAATTCTTATATTATCTATTTAAAGAGGCACCACAATACATTAAAGGGTCTATTAAATACAATAGATCTTTAGAATGTCATGGAAAAAGCATTGTTGATGGTCACTTTGGTGTAATATCAAAAACATTAAAAGAGAAAGAAAATCAGCTTTATATTAAGAATATAAATGATATTAAAAATATTTTTGAGCAAAAAGAAAAAAGAAAAGAATTATATAAATCAGTGCTATCAGGCTCAAATATTTCTCAAAAGTCATTCTTTTATATTTATGAGAGAAAAGTTAGGCCTATAAGGAAAGAGCTCAAAGTTAGAAATCTATACATTAATCTTTCATATTTGATGAAAGATGGGAAGTTGTATACTTCACCTTTAACATTTGAAAGTTTCTCAAAATATTCTGAGATAACTTATCATTTGAAATCACGTGATGATACCAGAGAAACAAAAATATCTGAATATGCTAGTGGTGCATTAGGGCAAGTTCATGAAGTAGGGCAGCTTACTAGAGGGTGTATTTTAAATAGAGTTATCAGTCTTTCAAAAACAACAACCTTTTTTTTCTGAAACAAACTAAGAATATTTATGATGAGCCAAAGATAGGGTAATAGCATTTATAGCTTTGGGGCTACTATTACTCTCCCATGCAATTCATCATAAATATATTTAGCTTGTAGTATGTAGTAGCACTTAAGATATTTCCAGCAATATTATAAGGTGAAATTTTCAATTCTAAAATTGATAAATTATTTTTTAAAAAAAATATCTAAGCCCAAGATTAATTAAAAATTTGACATTGATTGTATTTTAACCTTTCTGAATAATTTGAATATGAATAATGTAATTAAGTTATAAAATCATCAGTCCAGCGCTTAGGCATAACAAGAAAAATAATGATCCATATGTACACCAAAAGTCAACTCACACCCTTTTGTTTGTGAATCAATGTATTTTCGATTGTGTTTTGAATAGTTTTGCTTTATGCATGAGCACTTCTTTGCTGTGTTGACCCATTTTGCCCATTAACACCATAAAACCCTGTTAACAGAATGTATATTTTAACCTAATAGTTGGATTTTGTTCAAATCTGAAATCATTTTGTTTAAATCTGAGGTATTTTTGGTTGTTGCCATAGCTTTTAAAACTACTGTAAACTTAATGAAAATGGTTGATAGATTTGAACACTTCAAATCTGATTCCATTTAATTCATTTTGTCCATTGGAAATATGCAGTTTGACTTGAAAATTTCAAAGTGTCTATAAGTTCCTGCATTTTTAAAAATTCAAATAAAAATAAAAAGAATTCAATTTAATTAAAAAAGGACATCCCACAAAAGTGATTCAAATTTGGACCAAGGATTTGACAATCCCGCATTTTTACGTTCAGGTTCTGAATTTACAGTAATATTCAAAAAAAATAAACTTACTGACAAATGTTTTAATTCCGAGCTAAAAAAACAAAAATATTTGCCTCTTAGCGGATTTGAACCACTGACCTTTCCCTTACTAGGGGAACACTCTACCCCTGAGCTATTTTTTTTAAAAACCAAAATATTTCTTTATTGGGGGGTTGGGGGGGTATCCACAAGGAGCGCCCAATTATAAAAACAGCTCATCCTTGGTAAGGATTAAGAGCCGGAGACCAGTGCATTGCTAGTCGGCCTGTCATGTAGTCATAGTAGAGCAAGCTCTTTGACTTGGTGAAGTTAGCTACCTGTCTTTTCCCTCCCGGAATGATTTTTCCAAACTTGGAGATCCTCTCAAGAGTTCTGTCGACAAGGGCCGTGAAGCCTAGGCAGGATAGTTGTGGTGTTTCTGATTGGTTTCTGAATACCTTAGCTTTCCGAGCCGCATGGATCTGCCATATGGCAGAGTGGAATAGGACTGCTCGAAGCTGGGCAGGGGTCTTTGGATGCGAATTTGAAAAGAAGAGATCTTGCCCTGGGTGGGTCCATAATGGCCCCTTGATGTCCAGGCTCTGATATATTTTCTTCCATATGTCTTTAGAGTGGGGGCAGGTAAAGTATCTATGTGTTACGCCAGCCGTGCTAGCTCCGCACATACAGCATCCCTTGTATGGGTATAGCGGGCCGCAGTGTTCGTCTGTTCTGTAAGCCCGGTTCATTACTCTCCAAGTTGTTGCACGTAGTGACGCACTTACTAACTTAGAGTTCATCATTTCTATGAGGTCTCGTAGAGGGAGCGGGACGTCGTGCCCGTCTTTTGTCTAGTCTATGGCTCTACCCCTGAGCTAAAGAGGCTTTTTTCATGATTTACGAAAAAATTATCTCTTTTATACCCAGTATTACATGAAGAATGTCCAATCCTTATACTGCGAGAATGAGTTTTAAAACAAAACACTCTGATTTATGTAATATTATTATATTATATTTATATGATATCGAAGAAACTTATCCTTAAAAAATAGAATTTAAATACGCTTGTTTGGCTACAGAAAAAACTCTTTTTGTATAACTTCCGAATACTTTCTATGCTAATTAGAGATTAGGTATACAGTGATCTGATCTTTAAAGCCTATCAGTTGAAGATATAATCTCATCTCAATCCAATGATATTATATAAGCCAAATACACTACATTAATTATAAAAAATATAAATAGCTAGTTTATCTCTTTTAAAACCCTATATACCGATCAAACCAATTTGATCAGATAAGAATCATTTAACTTAAACTAATTGCTTAAATTACTCAGATTCCACCATAGCTTAATGTAATTACAACATCCAGAACAAGGTAGAACTAGCTCGCTGCAAATATACATCACATTTAAAGATATATTAATGTTTTTTAGAAGGAAACTCTCCTATAAAAACAAAAGGTTCATTCTAAACATCTCCAACAATGTAATTCTCAATTCTCATCGCTCTCTTCTCAGCTGGTCAAGCCCACCATCTCTACGACAAAAGCAAAGAGCCCCAAGTGGAGCAGGTGGGCCCTTCCCTTAGTAGGGCACATCATCTCAAAAACGGTATCTCAAAATTCACCATATCAAAAACACTATCTCAAATTTAATAGTAAATGCACCATTTCAATGTGCGGCATCACAGCTATAAAAATGCTGTCTTAAAATCTAGTTTTTTTGGACACAAAAAAAATGAAAAAAACAGTTAAAAATAATTTAAAACCTATTCTAAGCTTAGAAAAGCCTTATGATTTCAGTTCTACAATAAAAATGGGGTCAACTAGTAGCAACAAGGCTGCAGTAATACCAAAAATCAAAATACACCCAGCAACAACCAATTACAACTAAAACTAATATCGTATATACTTTAAAAGATACTTATAATAGTACTAAATACTGAAGCAAAGTAAAAAATCATAAAACTGAAAGAAAAAAGAGAGAATAAGAGAAATAGTTTTTTTGTAAAAGAAATAAAAATTGGTTGATAAAGCCACATATATAAATTGCAATTATTCAAACTTATTATACTTAAGATAGTAAGAAAATGTTGCCTTGCTTATGTCTGGTATTTCTTGACTACCTTGGTTTTTTTGAAGGGGGTCATCCTTATTCTTAATTTCATTCTTGAATAAGTGGGCAGAGATGTCTTGATGGGTCTTGAGATGCACCATTATCTTGTTAAATTTGAGCTTCTTGACATGGACTCTTGTAAAAAATGGGGTGTGCCACCCTTCAAGGGAAGAGTTGGTCTTGATTAACCCTTTTTTACCTGCTTGAAGAAGTTCCAGGTGATTGAGTCACCACTTTTTCTGATGTGGTGTTCTCCTTGAAAGACTCCTATCCATTGAGTATTTTGATACTCAATGGAAGGAGAAAAGGCTGCCTGGTTGGCAATGATGTAAGTGTGGCATAAGTGTGTATCATAGAAGGCATCAGTCTTATTTTTTTCACTAGGTTAAGGGCAGAAAAGCAAATTAATATATTCTTGACTTGTTTTCTCACTTCTGCATTGAAAAGCTCATGCAGGTTGAACCACTTTTTCAGGCAGTGTCAGAGTGCTTGGCAAAAGTGAAAATAACATCCCTGAGGGAAGTGTCAGAAAACTTTTATGAACACATTAGCTTGAGCTTACTCAAAATCAACAACCAAGTAGAATTGATATGGTATGCCTTCTGCCTGCTTCTTGGAGATGGTAACATCTTTTTCTTGAGAGGGGACCTTCTTTTTGTATCCTTTTTTCTCCTTGGGATCTTATTTTAAGGTGGGGATGATTTCATCCCATTTGTTATTAAGGATTGCCAGATTACAGAAATAGGTGTCTTGCTTCTTATTAGGAAGGAGATAAATACCAGAGGAAGAACAATATTACCAATATGCTTGTGAATGTTCCAAAGCTGACTGAAGAGACTTGAGCAAATGAGGAAAATGCTATATGCAAGCCAGTTCTTGCACTTAATAAAGTTGTGTAAATCTTGAGAAGTGGCAAAATGTTAACTCTGTCCTTAGAATTAACATAATCATTGTGAAGAAGAAAGCACTCTTCATGATGTGATAGACTTTTTTCCTTGGTCAAGATCTATTGATCAATGTATGTTGCAATGACGCCTTCAGTGCTCAGAGCATACATCTGATCAGTAATGTATCTCTGTAATTTAACAGCATCACTAACAGAGGCAATTTTAGAGTCATTCAAATTGAGGAGGGTATCATTAAATACATCTGTTGAGGTTTTGTCCTTAGTGATGGGGATGAATTGGCAAAAGAACCAACAGATTATCTGGTAGAGAGGATCAAATGGCTCATTGTGGTCACAACCAACAGTTAAAGCCTTAAATCTGGTGAACTCATAAGTAGTGAGCCTTTCTGGACAGCCAATGTTGTCACATTTGAAGTGATGTTGGCAGATTGCCTTCTTCTCATCATTGCAGTTGAAGCTGTACCCATTTTTAGACAAAATCAGCACCACCCTTATTTGACATTGTGGGGTAACTCTCCGGAAATTGGGTGGGGATAGCAAAGGTGCCATTTCTGTTGCAGATGTTATGAATAGTGTTCACATCTAATAGCTCAATTTTGTCATCTGCAGGAGCACCTGGCTCATATTCTTGATCAGGTTCCTTCTCAGACTCTGAAGTGGGACCAGAGTGGCAGTTAAAATTCAAAAGCTTCTCTTGCGGGTCTGAGAGGGAGTAGACTAAGGGAGAGTGAGGAGGGGGTAGGGGTAGGGCTGGTTGCCTCAGGTTCAGGATATGGTGTTGGGGTTTTGAGAGGAGCTTTAACCTTATAAGACTGCTTCTTGGGAGAAGTCTTGTGTTTTTTTGGCCTAGGGATGATTGGTCTTGCCCTTGAAGGCTTGGAGGCCTTGAACACACTTTGGGATTTGATTTGGGAGGCATCTAAAATGAAGTTAGGATCAAAATATGGCTACATCAAGGGAAGTTCTATAAAGGGGAAAATGATAATGTGTTTAATATGAAAGCATTATATATTCTTACATAGGGTTGTAGAAATAAACATGAAAATATATAACACTAGAATTTTAGAGTTTTTTATTATGTAAAAATAATTTTTAATTAAGTAGCTTAAATATGCAAAACTGAGTTTTAAATGAAAAATCACAGTCAAAATGGAGTATTTGAGATGATTCAATTAAGATGCTGTAGCTCAAAAACGTAATGACTTTGCCTATTTTTATTTTAAAATAATGAATCCACAGTTGAGCTGCCAGAACCAGGCCAAAGAGTAGAAACTAAATATCTCAAAAACTAGCTTATACAACTGGGGTTAAAAAGTATCCAGCTTCTTAGATGAGATCAAAAATACACATACACAAAGTTTCATAAGTTTTCTTACATTTTTTGTTAATATGGTTTTTTGTTATGAACTAAAACTTTTAAAAAGCAGAAAGCAAGGATTATGATTGGGAATTCAATATAGTGTATTGTGGCATTTTATGTAATTTTCCCTTATTTTCTCCTATTCATTACAAACATCAAATCAATTGGGTGATAAGAAACCTGGCAGAATTTGAAATGACATAAATCAAAATAGTGTAGCTAACTCTGTAAATATTAAAACCACTAAAAAATATTTTATTGAGAAGAGCTCTTTTACAGTATCTCTTTATATATAAGCTATAAATTACATATAGCAAAAGATGTTTTTAAACAGCAATGATATTCAATAGTAGGACTACATTGGTGGTGTTGTTTTAGGTTGTTATTATTATAATTATCTTTTATTAATACTATAGGAGCATCTTATGGCAGTATAAAAATGCTTTGATTTGGTGCTGGTATAGACTTATTTTAGTTTGTGATAAATGGTGTGTTGCTCAATTGTGGTTATTGCTGGTATGTTCAAAGCTACAGATAGATGTTATCTTTTCCAATATATTATACCTAATCCTATGCAAGAGCACTACAGACTACAATAGAATAGAACTTTTAAGATAAATAAATTTATTGAAACTGGAGTACAATCTAGCCAGTGGCTACAATATTTCCAGGTGTAACTAAGAACTTGTTATCATACTTTCAGGTGTCTGTATATATATACTGCAACAACCCTTGTTCTTGTCCTTTCAGAAAGTTCTTGGTGGCTACCTTTGCAATAGTCTATTTTTGCTGGCTACATCTATCCTGATTGGCTGTCTTTGGCATGTGTGCAGCTACTGGCCTTTACAAAGTTTACATGTCACCTCATCTACAGCCTACGCTCTCCTTGAGATAGCCTACTGGCAGTTATTGATTGGCTTTATCCTTAAATGCCTATTATTGCACTAGGAAACTACACCGTATTTGGTTGACACTTATAAATGGTCCCTGTGCTGTCCTCCTAAATTGGAAGGTAGAATTCTGGTATTCATGTTTTCCGTTTCTGGGGCTTAATCAGTGATTTTTTCCGGACTGGTGAGCCTTCTGCTTATTAATATGACGGTTTGAGTTGAAATTATACACCATATAATAGCTGACTCAATCCAACATTAACCCAAGGATTATCTGCCATGTAATAGTGAGCCAAACCAATAAGGAACCAATTATCTGCTATATAATGCCAACACAAACTCAGTATTTCCTAGCCTTTTGCACATCATTTGTTTGATAGAAGCATATACGTCCATCAGGGTAGGTGGGGCTGAGTTGATACAACATCTGGTGGGAAGGAAAGAGAGAGATACAACTGATGATCTATTGATTACACACTGTGTAATCAGTTATAATTACTATATTGGCTGACAATTATATGCCATATAATAGTCATATCAATTATAACAAACTAGTGATTATACGCCTTATAATTACTCACTTGATAAAATAATAATCTAGTGATAATATGGTGTCTAACTGATAAGATCTGTGTGCAATGATTAGCCTGATTATTTGTGGTCAATCAGCCTAATTTCACATAGTGTAAATTGAGATGGAGTAAACACACCTCAAACTAAGTGATTTCATATGTAAATAAAGTTACCAAAATAAGGTTTAATTAATTTGACTCAAAATACCATGATTGAGATGCCATATTTTCAAGATGCTATAATATAAATTTATAGTTGAATTTTAACTATTTTATTATAGATTTTTTGTGAATCAAAAGGACTAACACAAAAAAGCCATCTTGAATGTTGCAACATCTTTGATTACTCCCTCTCAGGGAATTAACACCCCAAGCAGATCACCAAATGGCTCACCAAATTTTTCACTGGCCAGCCAGTAAACTGGTGGCATCATTATAAGTCAAGCCATATATGACGGGGATTTCCCAATCCAGATCCTAAACAGAGCACAACTTTAGTAAGCCTTGTGACCCAAGAGGAACATTACTTAGATAAGTCCCATGACCCCCATGACGTACATGGACAGCATGTGGCTTGTCATGATACTATATATTATTCCATATTCATATCCAATAAAGTATCATTCTCTTTTTTAAATCTTCCCCTTTTCTGTTTATTATACTTCCCAGAAGTATAAACTCAACAATGGTAGCACAGGTAGGTTATTCATACCTACCCAACTCAAAGGAAAAATTCCTCCTAAGAAAAAGCCCCAAGCAATGGTACTCCTTAACAGCTGGAGAGACTAAAAAGAAGGACAAGACATTCCCACAGGCTTTGTTATCTAAAACAAAGTCCTTGTACCCATCAAACAATACCGCACTTCAAAGCCCAAAGACTGTTACCCACAGCCCCAATCACATCAGTACCACAACAGCCTGAGGTACCTAATATTGTATTCCAGCACCTGCGCACAGCTGGAATTGGCGCCTTTGCGGGACTACGCCAATAAAATACCTCTCTTTGGATTAACAGTACACAAAGCAGGTTCAAACAAGTGGAATACCCCCAAAGACTCAGGGTCAGTGAAATCACCCTCTTCTTAGAGGAACCACCTCACATTTTGTAAGTGGATGGATAGCCCAACACCCCAACCAAAAGGGAGACTGGGAACTATTCAAGAGCGTATCCCTTGAAAAATTCTCCATGAAGAATTCTGACATAGTAATCATGACAGAACTTTGAGCCTTAAAGATGACAGAAATAATTTAGGAGTACATTGCTGCATACAAATACCTACATGACTACACACCCAACACCATCAACTTTGATGAACCTGGGCCACACTTGGACATCTATAATGGCCTTCCCACACACATTAGACGTCAGTTTGACATGACTCACTGAAAGAACCTTGAAGAAGTATTCTTGGAAGGCAAACACAAAGCCCAAAAATCTGACAATCTACACACAACCAAAAAGCGCAAAGAGAGTCCTTCAGCTAAGAAGCATCCTTGACCCAATAAGAAAAACAACCAAGCCAACAACACCCATCTTTGAACTGGGAATCAAACTGCACAAGCCAACCAGACAAGCACCAAAAATACCAACAAGAAGAGAAAATCTCAGGGGTGTGCTTGGGAAAACTGCCCTCCCCCAACCTAGAAAACTCATACAGGGACCAAGACGTGGATCCAAGCACCCTCCAGCACCCTCTACTGTTTGCCGCCCAAACAGGAAATAAACTCCTCACTTATCCTTTCTGTTTTTGCAGATATCAGGGCACTGCACTATTTGACACTGGAGCAGACCAATCCCTATTCAACAAGAAATTTTCTGACCTCATGAGATTACCAACCACTCAAAGCAACATCAAGAGAGTTATTATGGCGGACAACAGAAGCACACCAGTCACTCAAGAGGCAAAACCTTTCCACACCCAAATTAAAGATGTGAAAACCATACTCAGAGGCCCAATTATACCAATCCCCAAGTATGACATTATACTTGGCCTAGATTAGATGAGAAAAACCAAACCTCACATTGACTGGGACAGTGCTACCTTCACCATAAAATGAGGAGAAATAAACCATCATGTTTATCCAACTCACCTTGACACGCTTATGAGGGACCATGTATTTGTGAAAATCATATAAACAGAAAAGAAAGTTGACCCTAGAAAAATTAATTGGAGCACCTGCACATACAAGGTCATCCACTTTAAGAATACGGAGACTTGACATGAAAAGAACCCCATCTAAAACCATCCAGTTAACAAATTTTCCACTGTTTTCCAAGAAACACTGCCAGGACTACCTCCTGACCGCAGCATACAACACAAAATTGACCTCAAAGGTAGTGTACCCAAAGAACAACCTATCTATTGTCTCATACCACAAGAAGACAACGCCCTAAAGGCTTACCTTGACAAAGCCCTAGAAAAAGGACTCATATGACCATCAAAGTCACCTTTTGGTGCTGCTGTCTTCTTTGTGGCAAAGAAAGATGGAGAACTCTGCCTGGTCACCAACTACAGAGCGCTCAACAAGGTCACAATTAAGAACAGGTACTCCCTGCCCCTGATTGACGACCTTTTTGACACTCTGGGGGGGGGTCACAAATCTTCACAAAAATTGATTTGACAGCAGGTTACCACCAAAGTTGCGTGAAACCTGAAGACATTCCAAAGACTGCATTTAGAACTAAATACAAATTCTTCAAATGTGTTGTTCTCAACTTTGGAATGGCAAACACTCCCAGTACCTTTGTGACCTAGATGAACAAAGTCTTCAAGGAACACATCTGAAGACAAGTAATCATTTACCTGGACAACATCATCATTTGCAGCCCCAACCTGGAGCAACGCTGAAAAGATGTCTGTCTGGTCCTCTGTACCCTTGAAGAAAACCAACTGGTTGCAAAACCGTCAAAGTGTGAATTCTTATCAACAGAACTCTCATTCCTTAGTCACATTATCAGCAAGGAAAAAATCAAACCAGATCCAGACAAGATAAATGTCATAACTGAGATGCCAGCTCCAAGAAAAAAAAGTGAACTCCACACCTTTATTGGAATGGTAGCCTACGTAAGAAGGTTTATCCCTGATTGGGGTGCCCTAACAGCCCCCTGTCTGCAATCACAGGTAAAACAACCAAGTTTGTATGGACACCACTATGTGATTAATACTTCCACCAACTGGAGGAACACATGGTCACTGCCCCTATACTACATGTTGTGAATAACGGCATTCACCATGTTTTGATTTTGCCTTTGTTGGGCCATTTCAAAGACAAATCTCTTGCTTTTGCTTTCAACTCTCAAAATGAACTGGCTTCTGCTTCAGGAAATATGATGGTTTGGTTTCCTGACTCTGCGCAACTCGCTTGCCCCACTCATGCTTGTGGCAAGTGATCCTACCGTCCTGGTAGTGTTTTGTAGTATTCTCAACCACTATATATTCCATTTCCATATTCACCAATAAAATTAAGTTCTATTCACATTTTTGTCTTTGTGTCTTCTGTACTTCCGCGCCTCTCTCTAGCCACGCCTAGTAGAGATTATTCATCCAGGGCCGCAAGGTAAACACTATTGCCTTCCCTGTCATCTAACCAAGACTTAGTACGAATCCAATCCTAAGGTTAGGATTCCCCGTTGTGTGTCTGTGCCGCGCCTCAGAACACAACAAAAATGGTGCTCACTACAGGGGCTGTAAGCCCCTTGGTTACCCCTTTTGCATCTACGTTTTCAGGTCCCTTGCTCTGCCTATTTGGGAGTCAACCTTGCCTGAAATTACCAGCCCTCCTATTGAGGAAGACATTGCCAACCCGCCTATTGTCCCTACTGTACTGAACCTTGGGAATAGTCCCCGCCTAGCTGCTTACCCCATGGGTACCACTGACTTAGATCAAGTCATGGCAGTAGCCCTTGGGATAGCTCGGGACAGGGCCATTCCTTGCCTTCAGTTCAGTTTAGCTTTGCCAAATACTATGAGTTAATTGTGGCCCCTCAGTTTCCACAACATCTCCTCTCAGCAGCTGGCTCCGCTGAATACCTGCTGTCATCCTTTGTACAGCCTGCCTTGGCCCACCACCAGATGGTGTTGGGACTCCACATTCAAGATATCTTGTCTCTACAAGCAGCTGTTACCCATCATTGGGACCAGTTTGCTGCCTACCAACAGTGGATCCATTCCCTGTTCTCCCTGATATCTGATAATCAGCGTGATTTAGTCACCTCTCAAACATGTCTAGTTGATTCCATCAAGCAAATGCGCCAGTCCATCCCTGAGTACATTAGGGAACAACTACATGAGTTTCACCAGTTATAACAACCCTGGCAAACTCAAGTAGACTCCATCCTAAACGCTTATCTCTCCAACTTTGAGCACCTATTGCAACAGCTCAATGCATTTAGTGTCTATTCCTTTGAGCAATTGCAACAGGTAGCTGACCTTGCCGCCCAAGGTCTAAATGAACTCAGTACGGAATTCAATCAAGAGAGAGCTACCACTGCCGCAGCTATTGCCAAACTTCAGAGTCAGGTGAATGAGCTGTCCACTCCCAAACCTGATGTTCCGTCTTCTCCTCCTGCTGATGATCTGGTGAACAGGGAACAGAGAATCTGGGAGGCCATCCGGGAATTACGCGCTTCAACTTGTAGCCAAGAACGTCCTACTGAAATACCTCAACCTGACCCCCAGGTTCTTGCGCTGACTGCTCAGGTTGCTGGACTACAGCAAGAAGTTGCTGCTTTACGTGAGGTAGTGAGGCCGCTGCTAGCTCACTTGGGGTTAACAAAGAGGATGGCTGTTGTCCTGGTTTGGCAGGGGCTCCTCAAATTCACTGTGCTAGGGAGTTGATTGCCCTAGCTAATGAGGTGGACCATTTGAAACAAGACCAGACTGAGTTGGACAGAGACGTACAGGAGATGAGTGAGTTGATTTATTCAGTAAACAACAGATTTGCCCCTTGCCTATCAGTGGGGCCATCCCTTACTTTGTGGCTGGCTGAGCTCTCCACTGTTGTCACTACCCAAGGACAAGGCCTAGATTTCACTGAACAACAGACCACTCTAGCCAACACTACGGGTGCCAGAACCACCAAGACTCTGACAACCCTTGAAGAAAGTGTTCAACAACTGTGGGCTAGATAACCCCCCTCTGAATCTGAAGCTGAGTTCTCCCTGCGCATAAATGTACTCAATAGCAGCAATGGTGGTCCAGCTCCCAAGGACACTTCAAGCCTACTTTTAAGCAAGTCTTTGATCCCAAAACCTCAACTATTGCAGCTTTTTTAACTATTTACAAGACTTCTAGGAGACAAGCATCAGATGAAGTTAAGAAAGAGCATATTATGACTTGCCTACACTTGACCTGTCAAGAGGTAGTTGTACCAGAGCTGCCCACCATTGAGACCTGGGAAGACATGAAACAGCTCCTGATTGACAAGTTTGGTGATGATCTTAGCCTGGAGGTGAAAAAGGATGCTTTCATGCACATATCCTTCAAGCCCAAAGAGACATTAGCTGAATTTGCCGGCAGATTTTACATGGAGGAACAACAGTTAATAGCAAGCAGACAATTGACAACACATGAAGCGTATATGGCCTGCGCCCAGGCCCTCAAGGTGAATCAACTCTGTGTCTTCATTTCAAGGCCCACAAAGCTATGCTGTCCTCCATGAAAAGTATAAAAACACTGCTACAAGATATGCATCTTACCCATTCTGGGGCAGTTGTTTGGGAGAGTTGTGCCGCTTCCAACTCTGGCTCCTCTTCTCGCGGCCCTTGTATCCTCACTATAAACTCCCAAAATCTTCCTTGACGTCAGGGTTACCACAACTGCAGTCAGATAGGACACCACTCTTGTGTCTGCACCAATCCGCGGGTTGAAGGAGCTGATCCCAAGGATCAGTCGGGAAAAGAACAGTCAACCTAGAGGCAGAGACACTCTTGGTTAACAATTCTTCCCAGTCTCCTCCTACACCTCTGCCTGCTACTGACTCTGAGCCTTCTGATGATGAGGCTCCTCCTATCCTCCTCCTGTTCCATGACATTTCCAATGATTCTGATCTGGATGAATCTGATGTTGAAGACCATGATGCATACAGGTATTCTGTTCTTGCTGTCCCTGAGACTATTGCAGTTCCCTACAAGCTAAAATCTGGGAAGACTACATCTACCACCAAGCCCTTGTCTGAGGCCAAAGCAGTTGTCTCCTGCCCCTATCTTACTCAGGCAAAACGGTCCCCTGTATTAGTGGAATCATCAGAGAAAGGCAATGAAGTTGCTGATGCCGTTTTCAAGAATGTATCTGTCTCACTCCCTCTCCAGACTGTATATAAGGAGTTTCTGGGACTACAATGCATGATTTAGAAATGGGACAAGGAACTAGCCAAGGCACAGGATATCTTGGCTGTTCTGCCACCCTTTGGACGCACCATCACCCAAGTAGAGATATCTATCCAAAAGGTAAAGATCAATGCCGTTCTGGACACCGGTTCTCTGGTCAACGTTGTTTCTTCTAAACTGATGAAGAAGCTTAAGCTGGCCCATGCTCTCAACTACCATCAATCATATGGCACCGCTGGTTTCCCCATGACTTGCACCATTGGTGCGTACTCCAACTTGCCAATGAAATTTGGCAAACTCCTGTTGGCTGCGCCGGCTGTTGTTCTAGAAAATGAGAGCTACAACCTTTTGGTTGGTACCCAGTTCCTTTGGGAATATAATGGGATTATCAACCTAAAGGATGGGTATCTTTCTACCCTAGGGTACAAAGTCCCTCTGATCTTTGAGGAGCCAATCAAAGTTCCTGGTAAGCGTTTGAAGACATGTACTCTGGAGTACCCCACTGGGGTTTTCACCCTAAAATACCAAACCCATTCCACCAACATCAAGTGTCCTCCCATGGCTTGTCCTGAAACTGAGGGGATCCCTCTCATGGCCACGTCTGCTATCACCATTCCCCCAGGCTCTCAGGCTATCATAGACTCCCAGATATCATATGAACTACCTGAACAGACTTTCTTAGAGCTGTACTCCCCTCCTTTTCTGGGGCGTAACAAGCCTTACCTTTGTCCTGACATTCTGGACGTTTCCCACAAGGATCCCGTTCAATTACTAGTTGCCAACCTTACTGCGCTTCCTATGACTGTATCCAGAGGACAGGTTGTTGGTTACAGAAAGTTGTTAAATGCCCCTGACGTCTTGTCCCTTCACCCTTTTGGAACGTTTCAAGACTTTAACCTACCCAAAGACAAGCCTCAAGTCCTATCTCTGTTCACTACCCAAGACTTCCCTCAGTTGTCCCCGGTTCAACAGAAAGAGGTGCTTGATTTACTAGACCAATTCTCAGAAATCTTTGCTAAAGATAGCACTGATTATGGCTGGCCAAAAGTGTGATTCATCAGATTGACACAGGAGATGCTCCCCCCTTTTGTGCCAAGCCATATTGCTGCAGCAAAGTGGAAGATGCACAGGTTTCTAAGGAGCTCAAACAACTGCTGGACGCTGGACTGCTAGCTCCCTCTCAAAGTCCCTGGGCTTCTCCTCTGCTCATCTTAAAGAAAAAAAATGGAGGCCACTGGATTGTGATGGACTATTAAAGGTTGAATTCTCTAACCAAGAAAGATTCCTATCCCTTACTGCGCATTGATGATGCTCTCTGACGCCTTGGGGGTTCTAAGTTTTTCTCTGCCATGGATTTGGCGTCTGGTTACTGGCAATTTGACCTCTCTCCTGAAGACTGTCAGAAGGCTGCGCTCATCACATCAGAAGGATTTTTTGAACCTACCTGCATGCCGCAAGGGCTCTGTAATGCCCCATCAACTTTCCAGAGGGCCATGGATTCCATCCTGCGTGACTTGAAGTTGTTTTGTATCTTAGTCTACCTAGATGATATAAAAGTCTTCAGCGCAACTTTCACAGATCACCTAGCCCATCTTAAAGAGGTGTTCATAAAAATCTGAGAAGCTAACCTCAAGTTAAAGCCCTCTAAGTGTGCTTTCTTCAAAGAGCGCCTCAAATTCCTGGGCCATGAAGTAACCCAAACGGGAATTTGTTCAATGACCAAGAAGGTTGAAGTCATTGACAAAATGCTTCCACCCACCAACCTACAAGAAGTACAAGTCTTTCTGGGCATGATGGGTTACTATAGGCAATTAATTCCTGATTTTGCTGATACTAGCAAACCTCTGGTCCAATTGTTGCATAATGTTCCTTTTGAATGGACCGCCAGCCAACAGCAGGCCTTCAAGACTCTAAAGCAGAAACTCAAAGAATCACCCATTTTAGTGTACCCTGATTACGATAAGGAATTCATCTTGTACACTTATGCTAGTGACCTTGCTATTGGGGCTATCTTGGCTCAGCTCAACAATGAAGGTGTGGACCACCCGTTAGCCTATACTTCTTGTATACTGAATAAGCATGAAAAGAATTATAGTGTTACAGAGAAGGAGTGCCTTGCTGTGCTGCATGCAGTCAAACAATTCCGCCACTACATATATGGTACCCATTTCACTGTTGTCACTGACCATGCTTTGCTCAAATGGTTACAACAACTTAAGGAGCCTGAAGGACGCTTAGCCAGATGGGCTCTCTGCCTGCAAGGTTATGACTTCACTGTGCTCCATTGCCCTGGGATTCAACATCAGAACACTGATGGGTTTTCCTGAATGCTTTTCTTGCCCTAAATCCTGCTGAGGCAGACCGCCTGTACAAGCTTATTGACTACCCTTCTTCCTGGGAAATTTAGACAGAAGAGGTTCAACTTGCCCTGGCCAAATTGTCTGAAGACACCCTCATATGCAATAAACAACTCTCAAGAAGGTGCAGGGTCAATACCTGCCATACGTGCGCCCCAGTCTTTGTCTCTCCTTAGTGTTGCAAGCTCATAAAGAAGCTGGCCATGGAGGTATTGCCAAGACCTTTGACTGGCTTCAGAAGAATTACTTCTGGGAGAATCTTTGCCTGTGATCCCAGATGTCATAGCTAGTTGCCATTACTGCCAACTTTAGAGGCCCCAAGCTGCTTTTCACGAGTTCAAATTGGTCCCCCCCTCAGCATGCCTTTCACATTGTCAGCATTGATGCTGTAGGTCCTCTCCCCCGCTCATGCTCCAGATGCTGCTTTATCCTGATTGCTGTTGACCACTTCAGCAAGTGGGTAGAAGCTCGTCCTACTAAAGACATCACTGCTAAGACTACCGCTGCCTTCCTGCTACAGGATGTTTTCTACCGCCATGGCTGACCTCAAGTGCTGTTATCAGACAACGGAACCAACTTCAATGCCAAACTTGTAACCTCTGTTGTTGAAGCTCTAGGAACTCACCAGTCTTTCTCTGCCCCCTATAATCCTTCCACTAATGGGGCAGTTGAGCGTGCCAACTTGACACTGGTTTCTATCATGAGGAAACTCACCTACTCTGTGCTGCCAATTGGGATCTATACTTACCTGCTGCACTCTTTGCCTATTGTCTGAGCAGGCACCGGATCACTGGATACTCCCCCCTTTGCCATGTTGTATGGGCATGAAGCCACCACTCCGTTGCTCTTGGGGGTTCCCCTACTCTCCTCTGATAAGGCCATGAACCCTGACAACCACATCAAAGACTTAGTCAACTGCATCATTGATATACAAGCCACTGCCTACACTTCCGCCTATAAGACTAAGATGCTTGAGCTCTCTCCTGACAATGCTGGGCACTCCCCCCTGCCTGAGTTTGCTATTGGTGACCATGTCCTATACTATCAACACTGTGAGGGTGGGCGCGTGCACAAACTGGACTCCCTATGGATTGGTCCTTTAGAAGTGACTTTCAAACAAGGATCTGAGTACACTTTAAAGCTCCTCTCCAGTGATTGCCCTTTTGCTTGTGTACACGCCAAGTTTCTCCGCAAGTATCACCCCCCAAAGGCCAATCTAGAGGGGGGCAATTTTGGGAATAACGGCATTCACCATGTTTCAATTTCGCCTTTGGTGGGCCATTTTGAAGACAAATCTCTTGCTTTTGCGTTCAACTCTCAAAATGAACTGGCTTCTGTTTCAGGAAGTATGATTGTTTGGTTTCCTGACTCTGCGCAATTCACTTGCCCCACTCATGCTTGTGGCAAGTGATCCTACCGTCCTGGTAGTGTTTTGTGGTATTCCTAACCACTATATATTTCATTTCACATTCACCAATAAAATTTAAGTTCTATTCACATTTTTGTCTTTGTGTCTTCTGTACTTCCGCGCCTCTCTCTAGCCATAACTAGTAGAGATTTTTCTTCCAGGGCCGCAAGGTAAACGCTATTGCCTTCCCTGTCATCTAACCAAGACTTAGTATGAATCCAATCCTAAGGTTAGGATTCCCCGTTGTGTGTCTGTGCCGCGCCTCAGAACACAACATGGTCCAAGAGTCAGGGTAACCTATTAATTTTTATAGGCAATCAGCATCAGCGGGGTGAATAGCTAGTATAGGCATCCTTGAAAAGCCATCAGCGTTCTGGTGTTGGGTCCTAGGACAGTGTATCACAGTAAAATTTTACCCTTGCAGGCGCAGAGCCCAACGTGCTAGTTGACCTTCAGGTTCTTTTAGTTGTTGCAGCCATTTGAGGGAGGAGTAATCTGTGACCACCATGAAGTGGGTCCCATAGATGTAATGCCTGAACTGCTTTACAGCATGCAGCACTGCCAGACATTCCTTTTTAGTGACGCTGTAGTTCTTCTTGTGTTTATTGAGGACCCACAAAGAGTAGGCCACAGGTCAATCCACGCCTTTGTTGTCAAGCTGGGCTAAGATGGCACCCACAGCTACTCCACTAGCGTCAGTATACAAGATGAACTCTTTATCATAATCAGGATAGACCAAGATAGGAGCCTCTTTGAGATTAGCCTTCAACGCTTTGAATGCTTTTTGCTGGCTGTCAGCCCACTCAAAGGGAATGTTGTAAAGCAGTTGAACAAGGGGTTCACTCAGTTCAGCAAAATTGGGTATGGCCTGTTGATAGTAGCCCATTGTATAAAGAAATACTTGAACCTCTCAAAGATTCATGGGAGGTAGCATCTTGTCAATGGCTTCCACCTTATTATTCATGGGGCGGATTCCAGTTTGAGTGACCTCATGACATAAGAACTCAAGGCGTTCTTTAAAGAAGGAGCACTCAGAGGGTTTGAGTTTTAAGCCAGCTTCACAGATCTTGATGAAGACAGCCTTGAGGTGTTCCAAGTCGTTGGTAAAGGTAGCACTGAATACAGTGATGTCATCAAGGTACATGAGGACACAAGAAAGCTTTAAGTCTCATAGGATGGAGTCCATAGCCTGTTGAAATGTAGCAGGGGCATTGCAGAGTCATTGGGCATACAAGTGGGTTCAAAAAGGCCTTCTGAGGTGATAAGCCCAGCCTTTTCTCTATCCTCAGGAGATAAGTCAACTTGCCAGTATCCAGAGGCTAGATCCATGGCTGAGAAAAACTTGGAACCATCCAGCTGTCTGAGAGCATTGTCAATTCTGGGCAAGGGGTACAAGTCTTTCTTAGTGAGAGAGTTCAGACGGCAATAGTCCATTACAATGTGTTGTCCTCCATCTTTCTTCTTGAGGATCAGTAACAGGGAGGCCCAAGGGCTTTGAGAGGGAGCTAGTAGCCCAGCATCTAGTAGTTGTTTGAGCTCTTTAGACACCTGAGTATCCTCTACCCTACTACAGCGGTATGGTTTGCACAAAAAGGAGGTGCATCCCCAGTATCAATCTGATGGATGACCCCTTTAGCCAGGCTATAGTCATATGAGCCAGAGGCAAAGATGGTGCTAAACTAATTGAGAAGATCCAATATGTCTTTTTGTTGGATGAGAGACAATTGGGGGAAGTCAGCAGCGGTGAATAAGGAGAGAACTTGAGGATTGTCTTCAGGTAGATTGAAATCACTAAAAGTTCCAAAGGGGTAGAGGGAGGCCACTTGTTCTGCTCCCAGTATATGACCATGCCCTACAACCTGGCCTCGGGTCACCTGCATGGGCAAGGCCGTCAGGTTGGCAAGCAGTAATTGTACAGGCTCTTTGTGGGTTTGATCTAGAATCCTGGGACACAGGCTGGGTTCTTTACAGCTTAGGGATTCAGGAGAGTAGAGTTCCAAGAATAACTTTTCTGGTAGTTTGTAAGAAATCTGAGAATCAATCACCACTTGGGAGCCTGGAGAGATGGTGATAGCCGCTGAGGCAAGAAGAGGTACCCCTTTTTCTGCAGGACAGGAAGGAGGAGGGGTGCACATGTTGGAGGAGTGAGTCCTATACTTGAGAGAGAAGATACCTGTGGGGTACTCAAGCACGCAAGTTTTAAGACGTTTTCCTGGGAGGTGTGGAGGTTCCTCAAAAATCAAAGGGACCTCATATCCTAAGAGCAAAAGGTATCCATCTTTTAAGTTTACAATCCCATTATACTCTTGGAGGAATTGAGTACCAACCAAGAGGTTGTAGCTTTTGTTCTCAAGAACTACAGCGGGGAAGCAATGAGGAGTTTCCCAAACCTCATGGGTAGAGAAGAGTAGGCACCAATGGCCCGTGTTTGTGTCATGCCAGCTGTGCCATAAAACTGAGTGTAGTGGAGATCAGGGGCCAGCTTAAGTTTCTTCATTAGTTTTAAAGATACTAAATTGACTGGAGAACCTTTGCCCAAGATGGCTTTTATTTTAACCTTTTGGATTGATACTTCCACGTGGGTTGTATCTTTCCCAAAGGGGGGGAAGACTATCAACACATCTTGCGCAGCCTCTAGATTCTTTTTCCATTTAGCTAACATGCACTGTAACGCAGGAATCTCCTTATACACAGTCTGTAGTGGGAGAGATACAGTTACGTTTTGGAAGAAGGCTTTGGCTAGCTTGGCTGCTTCCTCAGAAGAATCAACCAAGATGGGAGGTCAATGAGCTTGAGCTAGATAAGGGCAAGCCACCATGGCTTTGGCTTCACTTGAAGGTGCTCAAGAAGTTGTGGTGGTCTTCCCAGAGTGAAGCTTGTATGGGACAGAGACAGTTTTCAGAACAGCCAGAACAGAATAGCCATAACTATCAGAATCTTCACTTTTAGAATCTTCAGGGTCTGAATCACTGGAGAGATTGTGGAATAGGTGAAGGATAGTTGGGCCAGAGAAAGATGAAGCTTCCTCATCAGAAGAAGGATGAGGGGGAGACAGGGGAGATTGGTCAGCAGAGAGTGTCTCTGTCTCTAAGCTGACCTCTTTTTTTCTGCCTGTTCCTTGGGGCCACAACCTTCTACTCAGGGATTAGTGCAGGTACGTGAGTAGTGCCATATTTGGCCACAGTTATGACAACCTTGCCTCTTAGTCTGTTCACCTGAACCCAGCGTCATAATGCGCGGCGTACAAGAGGTAGTCCCAGCATTACTGGCTTTATTTTCACGCACCACCATACCTCCATGGGTCAAATGCATGTTTTTCAAGAGTGTCCTAATACTCTTCATGGAAGTGAGTGAAGCATTGTGTGCCTTAAAGTGCAGGCATAGAAGCTGGTTCACTTTTAAAGCATTTGAACAAGCTGTGTAAGCTTCCTGGGGAGTTAACTGTCAACTGGTGATTAACTGTTGGCCTTCAATGTAGAAGCAATCTGCAAACTCAGCCAGGGTTTCCTTGGACTTAAAGACAATGTGCATAAATGCATCCTTCTTGACCTCCAAGCTGAGATCTCCTCCAAACTCTTCAATAAGGAGGCGCTTCATGTCCTCCCAAGTGACAATGGAGGGGAGTTTGGGGACCACCACTTCTTGGCATGTGGGATGGAGACAGGTGAAGATATGTTCCTTTTTGAGTTCATCAGTAGTCCTAAACATTGCAGTCTTGTAAATTGTTAGAAAGGCGGCAATGTTAGAGGTTTTAGGATCAAATATCTTTTTGAAGGTCAGTTTGTAATTTGGGTCAATAGACAAGAAAGAGGACTGACTGTTTTCACCTGGTTTGAGGATTTTAATGTGAGGATTGCCTTCAAACTCAGATATAGCAGCAGGTTGTCTAGCCCAGAGGAGTTGAAGGCTTTCTGCTAGGGTATCCAAGGTAGAGCTGTTCTTTCCACTAACATCTCTAGCAGTGGCGGCAGCAGCTTCAAATTTTTCAATCTTAATTTGTTGCACCAATAAGGTGCCAGAAATTCCATTGAGGCAGGTGGTCAGGAAAGTAGTCTGATCAATCAAGGGGACAACCTGTCCATTCATAGTCTTGGTAAAGCGGGAGAGGTTTTTTACCACTCTTTCCAATACATCTTGCCTATCAGCTACATTATTTGTTACTTCTGCAAGCTGATCTAGTGCACGTGCACAGTTGACCCGGGGTTGACCTTTCATACCAGGAAAAAACCATGATTGTCATGAGGGGAGTAGTAACAACTTCACCTTCCTCTTCATCTTCAGATTCAGATGATTAATCCTCAGAATTAGAGAGGCGCTGTCTTAAGTACTCAATTTCACCTTGTAAGGTAGCCACCTGATTAGTGAGGGAGGCGATACAAGGGTCAGGCATTGATTCAACTAGAGGGGGGTTCTGAACAGAAGCTTGATGTTGTGTGATAGCCTTGAGTTTGGCAATTGCCTCCCATACCTTGGTTTCAAAATCAGATGGGGTCTCAACAGGAGGAGCGGGATGAGTTGCCTCAATAGATGCTACCCTGTCATCCACATAATTTTGCACCTGGTATAGAGTGTCACCTAGAGCAGCCTTATCCAGATTGTATTGATGCTGCAGATGGCGGCCCCAAGTATCAGCATGAACTCCTATCAGTTTGAGTTGTTAGTTGACATACTCCCTGAATTGATTAAGCTCACTAACCAGAGTCTCAAAATCCTGGCAATGGTTTAACAGAAAGGCCTCAATTTTCTCACGCCACGCTGCCTGATGTTCATTCAATTTGCATAGTTGGTTCTTTATGTATCCAGGGAGCAAGGAACAAAGGGAGTTCAGGAAGGAGGTTAAGTACTTCTGTGACACCAGTGAGTTGCGCTGATGGTAAGAAATACACACAAAGAGACTGTGGGATCATTCTTGATAGGCCATATTTTGAGCATGGTTAGTTGAGACGGTGGTATCTACAGCATTTAATAGTTGATTCTGGGATCCTAAAACAAGTTGGTGGTGAACTAGGGCAGGTTAGATGAACTGGTTGACCAACATGCCAATTGTATCCATGGATTCCATCAGCGCGGGGGGAGACCAAAGTCCAAAAGGAAGGAGTACAGGTCTTCAGAAGCGTACCCGGGACAAAGGCCAGGGATAGTGTGCATTGCCACAGTGTCAGAATAGAGAAGGGAGCAGGCAGCAGCATGAGCTTGCTTATAATTGAGAGAGAAAGCTGGAAGGGGGGCCCACACGGGCCCGGGGGACAGAACCAATACCATGAGAGTTGAGGGGGCATTGGTGATTTTCATGAATCACATTTCAATACTGGTATTGAAAACTCAAGAGTTGAACCCCAGTTCCCAAAAGAAGGATCAAACCCTCCAGGATAGTCCAGGACCTGCCAACCTGTTAAACCACAGGCTCAAATTGATGAATTACTCTGCAACCTGCCGGCCTACTACAGAGAATTCCCTGAATAGTTGCCAGTCTGCCGTCAAACTGGTGCCAATGAAGACCCATATCTGCAAAGGAGATGTAACCTGGCTAACAGAGGTTGGTGAAGGACCCACTACCAACCTTCCCAACACTAATACTGGAGTTTTGAAGCCAGCATTGGAAACCCTGGAATCAAACCCTGACCCTCCAAGGACTACTCAAGTCACACAAAGTGGACGGGAGACCGCCCACTTGTTAAATTGCAAACCCGAGTTAACAAGTTACTCCGGGATCCACCAGTCTCCCAAGGACAATTCCCTGAATGGTCATCAGATTGATGCCAACCTTGAGCCACCAAAGACCTGAACCTATGTAGAGGTTGCAGCTTGCCTTAAGGAGGTTAAAACAAAACCTATTTTTAACTCTGCCAATGACCACCAGCAACTGCCAGTCTTCTGCCCAGAAGGGGTAGTACAATTGAACTACTCAGGTGACATAGTGAACAGTGGCGGTGAAACAAAGCATTACCATTTCTATTTGCCAGAGAAGGCATAACCTGGATCTGCCGCCCTTGAGACTCCGAGCCAAGACCCATGCCCCACCAGTGCCTTGTCTGCAAACCTGAACCCTGTGAAAATCAAAGAAGCAAAGTCCCATGGTGTAAAAACCCTGGCGGTACAGTAAAGACCCCATTGTCATTTTTGATAATAAAGTTTTATGAACCTTTGGTTTGAACAAATATTACCCTATCTAGTCTTATTGATCTTCCATCTTAATTCTGGTCAAGTTGACTACCAGGCTGCCGCCCCCTCCTGAGCCTAATCTGCCAAATTGCCCCAGGCATTATACCGCCCCCGGGAGCTCTCTTTGGACCTGTGCACTTCACCAAGTACCCCCCAACCCAGCCTATTCAGAGTAGGACTTGGAAACCATTCTCATTGACAACCCTTTGGCAAGAAATAGAAGTAACAAATACATAGTACGTGAAGAAAAAGAGAGTTGAGATACCGCCCTTATTATTCAAGGACAAGTACAACTACCTACCAGTGTACTTTGTTCCCATGACTCCGCCATTAACCCCAAAACTAGACTGCCCCTTGGAACCCACTGCTGCAGCCAGGACCACCTCTACCCAACTGTTTGGAGTACTCTACATTACTTTGATAGGATTGGTGGATTCTGTGGTCCCCAACTCCAGACCCTGGTCCTTGCTCAGGCAATCTTTATCTTATATTATCAAGTTAGCACCCATTCTATGGTGGGCCCTACCCACTGGCTTGACTGCAACTCACCCCAAGCCGCCCAATGCCTCTACCTATGACTGGCTTCCTGACAGTGATGTCTTCTTCTAGAGAGAGACTACAAACTTTATGTTGTTTGGGTACTTCAGAAACAAAGGGAGAAGGACCAGATAATGCACATGGGAACAGAGTAACCAAGGGGCTTGCAGCCCCTGTAGTGAGCACCATTTTGTTGTGTTTGGCTCCTGGGGACAACATCCAGGAGGAAACGGCAGGAAATCTTTATAACAAAAGATTTGAGGTTCAAAGCTAGCCTTGGGTTAGCCTTCAGGGCAAAATTAAGGGCATGTACCTTAATTTCCTGGAATACAAGATGTGAAAGTCCTTTTGACAAAAAGGACAGGAAAAAACTTGAAGATTATTAAAGCAAACACAAATGTAGATAAACTTGTCTTTATTAGGAGAAATGATTCTACTTAAATAGTAGACAAGGGACGGTGATCACTCATTAGATAGACAGAGTGGCTGAGGGGGTCACGTTGGGATGAGGTCATACCAGGATCATTCACAGACAGGTATGAGCATCCGGAATGAGTGGATATTGAACCAGACCCATTTATGGAAAATGAGGAATTCTTGAGCTTGAAAGCAAAATCAGTCAAATATTTGCAGCTATTAATATTTGAAGGCCATATCAAAATAGCATTAATGGCGCAATTTCTGACACCAGGGTTGGTAAGCTTCATGATCCCATCTACCCATCCCTGACCCTTGCTAATAGATCCCTCTCCTATACTATTAAATTGGCACTTATAACTGGGGTAGGCATCTCCCACCAATCCAGCTGTCCTTATGCCCATGTGTGCTGCTGCCCCATCCTGTGTTGGGTATCCAGACAGGGTGGGGTACATATTATAACAGTTAAAGCTGAGGGGGTGTTCTTTATATTTTTGGTTATCAATCATCTGGAGCTGGGTAGTTGCTTTCCCTGGGTTTTATTGGAGATAAGGCAGTTGCTATGGATAAAATTAAAGGAGATATAATCTCTCCATAATAGATCTATGCTGCTTGAAGAGCTATCTTTTACGTTATTCATCTGGGCCAGTGAGGGGATTACTTGCTGTATGGATTGGTATTTGCAAGCTAAACCTTTGGGTAAACTTCCTTTGGTGTGTTTGCTCTCTTGTGTGTCTAAAGAGGGCTGGGCACAAGCCAGGTAGCTACTTGGGCTCACCAGGATGTTCTGCCTCAAGTTTAACCTTTCTTTGTGGCAGGATCAGAGCCTGAATCTATGCCCTACCAAGCCGTTGTGAGCACTCTGGCACCATGGACAATCCCCACCACCCACATCCATGTTATACTTGACTGTGGTGCACAATCTCAGAATTGATGAGCAAAAAGTCCAGAGCCCTAGTTGAAGAGGGCGTTTGATGGAAACTACAATTGGGGCCACGCCATACCTGGATACTCAAAAAAAACTGAGATGGATTCATTTAGGATGCATACTATCTAAAGCCAGGATCAAATAGAAGGCCATCCTCTCACTTGCATAGCCCTGCAATCATTTTAATCATCCCAACCTCCTTCTTGCTTAGCTGGATTCCTTTCAGAGAGCCAGGATCAGCAAGGGGTACCAGAAGAGTGATGCAGAGGGATTGCTAGGCTATTTGGGAGTGGTCACTCTAAAATAGGCGCCAGCTTGAGCACATGGGAGAAAATTGGCCTAGCCAGACTAAGGGCTGCTGGATGGAACCATAGAGCCTGTTGAAAATTGTGCCATTTGTGCTATTTTGATATGGCCTCCAAATATTGATACTCAAAAAGACCTGGTTGGATCCTCTTTCAAATTTAGAGTTTCTTCTTCTTCCTTATATGGGTTGACATCAATGTCCACCCATTCTAAATTACCCTACCTGCAATTTAATGATCCTGGTACAAGTTCAGTTCATTATGACCTAATTAGCCACACTGTCTACCTAGTGAATGATCCATGTGCCCATTCTAGTATTCAAGTAGGAACATCTCTCCTATGATAAGGAGCACCTTTTGGAGAAACTTCAAATATGGAATTAAGAAAGAAGAGAAGTATATTTTATTGGATAATACTTTAGACTTATATAGACTTAACAATGGTGGGGATTTAGTTGGATTGAACCTAGGGGTTGGTCATGTACTAGATGGGTTTGAGCCACTAGATACTTGGACAGTCTTGTGATATTTCTTGGTTGCCATTTCTGGTATGTCAAACTGTATATTGGAAGGGCACCAAATCAGGCAATGGCTGGATGAAAAAAAGGTTGGCAGTAGCCAGAATGCTTGTACATCCAGACCCTCAACACCCCCCCTTAAGGGGGAACTGGTGAATCAGGAGGGGGCTTTGTTTTCACGGCTGCCGCCTGATGCTCCTGGAGCTGTTTACTAGTTTGAACCAGTCTGGTCTAGTGTTCTCCTTTACTGAGGTGGAGACAGGTTCTTTGGTATTTCTTGACAACAGGGTTTTGGCACCTTGGAATTTCACTAGGTAAGTGTTGTGCTCTGGTCTGTATTTGATGACTCTTCCTGGTCCCCTGTGTACTGAGTCTAGTTTCTTTTTGTTGCCAGCTTGATTCCAGACAGGGGAGTCAATGGGAAGTAGTTCCTCAGTGGAGGTTATCTTTTGTGCCTTGAGCCTTTTAGTTTCTGCTATTTTTAGCTTTGAGTTAGATATGTTGTAGGTTTGGTGCTTGCTCTACTGTGGGAGGTTTCCCTGGGGGGATCTTTATTAGGGCTGTTTGTTGCGGGTGAATGTTTCTGGTTTGTACCCGTAGGCCAGCTCAAACAGTGAATATCCTGTCCCTTGGTTGGTGCGGACTCAGGATACTAATAATGCATGTTTCACGTATAGTGGCCATGTGTCTTTGGCTTTGCCATCCATTATTTTCTCTAGGGTCCTGATAAGGCTGCTGTTTAGGTGTTCCTCTCTACTGTTGGCATGTATGGAGAGGTTGTGGAATGTTTAATTTTTTTGGATTTTAAGTTGTTGTTTATTATGTGACCTGATAACTCTATTTCTCCATCAGTTATGATGTAGTCTGGAGTGCCGTAGTCAGCTATGATTGCTTTGTTAATGAAACAGATGATGGTTTCTGCTTTGTGGTCCTTTGTTGCCCAGCAGATGGGCCAGCGTGTGGCAAAGCCAATAGCTACAATTAAGAAACATTGGTTTGTCTTTGTTTCTGGGAAGGGCCCCACTACGTCAAACCCACAAACCTTAAATGGCTCAGGGTCTGGTACTGGGTTGACCGTTGGCTGAGGAGCTTTGTTTGTACTGGTGTATTTCTTACACACTGTGCAATTTTTCAGAACATCAACTATATCATGCTTGAGGCTGGGCCACCATACTATCTCTTTTAGTGTGAGGTATAGGTTGTGTTGCAGATTAAATGGATTAGACATTAATTTGTCCATCTAGGAATTGAGCGACAGAACAATTGTGCAATTGCGCTATTGCATCCTAATTCTACTAGTGATAAAGACGTTTAAAACACCTCTAAAGAGGGTGTTTGATTTGCCTTTTGAATGGGCATCAGGCACAGGCTTCACTTCCGGGATTATAAATGGAACAACAAAATTATTTATATCTACTTCCTTAAGGAAAGCCGCGAGGAAGCAGCCATTCTCTTGCACAGGACTTTTAGCTGTGCCAATCCACTCTCCTCTATTAGGGAAGTCCTTCTGTCTGTGCCTACATGCCTCTAGTGACAATTCCCCTGCCTCACTCTATATAAGTGCAATA